>JAVQKI010123884.1:0-10864 GCA_036025975.1 Nematalosa erebi
CATTTGTTTAAGTCATGTAGACACCGTCTACAGATTGCCAGACAGTGACAAGAAATAACCTTATGATATGATATGATTTAACAACACCACTGAAGTTGGCATGCTAACCAACTAGCTTCAGACCAGTCTCTGGCATCCAGCCACTTTATATCTCAAGAGACAATGCATCACATGCTCACAGATCAAAGGAAAGGTGTCATTACAAATGGGCACATTGAAAACAAACCCAGCCCCACACAAAGCAACTTTAAAGGGGCCAATATGTGATTGTTGTAGTTCTTGCATGCATAGTAGAGCCACCCTAATGGATTATTCCCATCAAATGCGGCCATTTTGTGCGACTAATAGTACAAACATCATTTACTCATTATGACTGCCATATGAGCTAGAGTCTTTCCTTCAGGTCATCGGTGTCAAAGTGCAAAATATATTGCTTATCTGGTTACGATAAGAAATTATTACATATAACCTGACCATGATAGTGCAGTGGGAATGGGAGGTGAGGTGAGGAAAGCTAAGGATACTGTAGGTAATGGACAGGGGCACTGAACTGACTATGTTCTTGGATTATGTTTGTATTCATTGATCTTTTTCTCTTTGTGGATGAATTTAGCCAAGATGAATCAAAGAAACTGTGCCTCAAAGACTGAGGAATTTTAAAGCTTTGTCTTGAAGGCCGTTTTAAAGCTATGTCCTGAGGCTCATAGTGTAACCCCCATCCTTTCGACACAACCAACTTTTTTGTTTTGTGAATCGAGAATGAACCAAGAGTGCAATTAAGTAAACACTTAGTACCGTAGTAATTTTTGGGCCTATTTACATCACCAGTACTCTAAAGTCTTTCTACATTATTGCATTGGTGTGCAAGTATTTTCTATTTTATGTTAATGCACCTGGCTGCTAGATATTAAAATCTCTTCCAAATCATTGGTATGAGTGACAGATAAATCCACATATTCACAGTTTGTCACTCTCAATGTACTTTTGGATTCCAGGTTAGAAGTGTAGGCCTATGGCTCCAATTCCTCATGCTTAAGGACTTTTGTGAGTGTTCAGAGGTGGAAGTTTGTTAAGCCTCTTCTACTGTGAAAATAATGTGAAAGTGTGTGAAGGCTCACTGGCTGTTTTTATATTTTCATTTTTTGATTTTTTTTTTCACATATTTTGTTGAACAACTGCCATGAAGCAGAAACAGAAATAGTTTTGTTCTTGTCAGTTTTTGTTTTTTAGTGTTCTCAATTTATCAATATGTCACAGGTGCTCGTCTATATCCCGTCAGCATTTTGAGCCTTTCTAGCCTCTCAAGCTCTCTGTCATCAAGTTTATGTATCCCCAGATTTCAGTTAAGTCTTTGAGGATTCGGGGCTCAGTTCTACACCTTAGAGCAGAGGGTGAGATTTAGTGTATTGCTTCATCCAATCCACTTTATTTCACTTTTTTCCATAGATAGATGGTGTTCTTCTAGCCCAGTCTTTTAAAACAAACCCAGAGCACTATGCAGAACTACTCAGTGGATTTGCTGGATTCACACTCTTTGTCTTAATCATGCTAGCGAACTTTTCACATCAACCACTATGTTATTGTTATTGGTGGTGTTTTGGATGGCAAGTCTCTCTAGTGTTCCTGCTCCATTCCTCCTGCCTTGGCTTGGGGGCTGTGTTCTCTCTTCCTGCTGGTGGATTGTCCCTGCGTGGGAGGCTGGTGGCCACTACTGCTGGGTGGTGGAGGATCAGGGTGGAGCAGTGTCACCGTGGTTTCCTCTCTCCCCCTCACATTCCTCAGAGCTGCTGGAAGCCAGTGCTCGGCTGTAATTGCAGGTTGTTTAGTCGTGGCGGGAGCCCACGTTACAGGGTGGGATGTCTGAGTGTCTGGGTGCAGGGCCGTCACTGGAGGACGTGTTGTGTTTCTCCAGAGATAGTTGTGTACACTGTTTTTTTTTTTGTTTTGTTTTCTCCTGATGTTAATTTCTTTTTAAAGCGATGGTTCGGAGTAATTCCAATTATAGCCCTGCTATACAAGCTTTGCTGAGCTCTGTCGGTAGGAAGAAGAACAAGAGAATTTTGTACAACATAGACCAAGGATGGCATCATGTCATAGAAACTGAAAAAAAAAGGTTCAGTCAGGTCTGGTTTAAGAAATATTGCCCCTGACACTTATACTTACTTTAGACTTACACATTTTAGGTAAAGAGGGTAGGATGATAGGAAATCATTCAAATTACTTTTTGTCAGACACTTTGAAATAATCCAAGAAAAGATTGTTGATTGTTGGGTTGAATTTCAGATCTTTGCCATGGCAGTGCTATTTTGCTTAAGGAATGACAAAATGCAGCTTCAGCTTAGGCCATCCCCAATCCCCCACCCAGCACATACATACAGTATACACACACATCAGAACACTTAGCAACGAGGGCTCCAGATGTGGCTGTGGGAAGCCGGCTGACTCCCATGCCATCTGTTGACAACAAAGAAACCTGGCCAAAAAAGCTGTTATGCTCAGTATTTATCCATGTTGTCCTACCGCACCCAAATGCTCCCGGTATTGTTGACATGTGCTCTCAACAAGAATTCTACACCTTATGAGTAAAATCTCACTTGTCAGTCAGTGTGAGGCTTGCAATCTCTCAAGAAAGCTATTGTTATATCAGGACTGTAGAAAAGAAAATGTTTGTTTGCGAATGTAGACAGTTACACCCATGACCTGACTGTTCTTGACAGTTGTTGGCATCCCAGTAGTTGTCAGTTTAACTGGATGAGATGGTCAAATTGAGAGCAGTTGCAGAACCAGCGCTCGCAGATGTATTTAGCTGATGTGTGAAGTGAGGTCGAGAGACAAAGCATCTGTTAATGACGTTAACTGTGTTATCCCACGTAATGACTGCTGCTAAATCAAGCTCTCTTTTCTTATGCTTCCTTCCTCCCACACTTGCCTCCACCCCCTCCCTCCCTGAAACACACACCTCCTCTCTACCATAGAACATCATCAAAAAAGTGAATGGGCAGAAGTTTGTGTATCGCTTCGTCTCCTACCCAGACATCCTGAAGGGGGAGCCGATGAGCCGGGCCGAGGGGGCAGGGGAAGGAGGTCTGGGCGGAGCCTTGCCTGTGACAGACAGGAGCTCAAGCCTCCAACTGAAGGAGAGGGAGAACAAGAGCGGAGGTCAGGAAAAGGGTGGAGGAGCAAACATTGGCGGGCAGGCCAAATCCACGGGCCGCAACGATTACATCCACTCTGGCCTGTACACCACCTTCACGCTGACCTCTCTGCAGTCGGGCACGCAGCTCTTCAAGTCTATCAAGATGGAGAACCCAGGCGAAAAGCTGGCAGAGAAAAAAGGTTCCTCAGAGGTTCAGACGCAACAACTACCGCAGCAGCGACACCAGCAGCAGTCCTCCTCCCCATCTGTCATCCGCTATGGGACTATCACAGTCAGCCGGCCATCTGCAGTGGAAAAGTCCAAACTGCCTCCTCTGGCGTCTCCTACGCAGTCAGTGGTGCATTCCCCTCCAGGCCTGTCGTTGATGACCGGTGACGTGGAGATGGGTGGCAACCAGCTGCCTCTGCCTCAAATAACTGGCGCATTCGAGGAGAACTTGGCCACCACCAACTCCCCCATACAGGTGTTCAACCTGACAGAGCTCAACTCGCGCTCACCTTCGCCCAACACACTGCAGGACTCCCAGGAGCTGGTGATCGACACCGACATTGAGTCCATCTCCTCCCAGCCATCCGAGCTTCAGCTACAGGTAAGTTGAGCCTCCGGTCTTTCCTCATGTCTGGGCCCATTATGGTTTCAGGGTACTCTGACTTAGACCTGTTTAGACCAGGGACAATAACTATAAAATAAATCCTAAGTCTAATGACATTAGTGTTATTGTTGTTATTATGATGCCGCATGCCCTACTCTTTATGTTTAACGAGTTGTTGTCAGGACACAGAACCTTAATGCTAATGGAACAGCACTCAAGAAAGGTAATGTCATCATTGTTTAATGAACTGCTGCTAAGCTAGCTTCCTCTCTTATAGTAATCAGTCTGTTCCAGGTCACTGTGCTTAGCATCTCTGACTGTTTAAAGGTAGTCAGAGATGCTAAGGGTTGGTAAACACAGACGTTTTTGTAACATTCAATTCATATCTCCTCATTATCTAATCCGATCTCTCCATTTTCTGATTATGCTGTAAAAAAAAAAATGTATTTAATGATGTCCTGGCTCCGTGACACAAATCAATTTTGTGAAGTTCTCAAGATGCACCAAAGGTGAGGGGTGAGCTTTCTCTTTGGCACGTTTTGTTAGGTCCTTGACCAACATACCGTGTAAACTCTGCTGGGCAAAAGAAATTGCACCGTTAAGGAGCAGGCAGTGTCATTAAGTTAAGTCAACAGCTGACCTCCTCCTGCTCTTCTTCCCCACAGAGTCAGTCCATCTCCAGCGTGACTCAGAGCACAGGGCAGCAGCAGGGGCAGGGACAAGGGAATGGGCAGGGGATTGAGGTGCAGCTCTCTCCAGCCCGCAGCCAGAGCGGAAAGGCTCGCAAGCCCAAAGGCCTGGAGTTGATGCCTACACTGGTGGTGACCAGCTCGGACCTGAGCCCCATGGGCTTGTCCAGCCCCTCATTGCCCACAGCGTCACTTACACCGGCTTTCCTACAGGTAAGACCAGACACACACCTCTATCCGTACACACTCACTAGGGCTGCTCAATAATGGAAAAAATAATAATCACGATTATTTCAGTCAATATTGAAATCACGATTATTAAAACGATAAACAGTACATTTATTCAACATTTCTTTCTTTAAAAAACACCTTCTTTGTTATTGAATTTGATCAGTTGCGGAAAGAGCCATACACACACTGCTGCCGCCCCCTAAATGTTGCAGAAAAGCCTGCGCGTGCGCTAGCGTGGAAAGAAGTGAATTGTGTGTGTGGGCAGAGACACTTGGTGTGGGTCAGCGTTGCGTGGGTTGATCCACACTGAGCAGGTGCCCGCGGTTACCTGCGGTTACGAGTCTCAAAAACATTTTTTAAATTATATTCGGGTCGCGGTCTGTCGGGTCATTTGAAATACAGATGCTGATTAAACTTTTGTAATTTCTATAGTAGATACAATTTTCTATAAAAGACAAAGACTTAATTGGCTGAATAACTGGCACGAAGATGCAAGATGAGCTCTGCAGGACAAGGTAGAGATGGAGGCGGTAAGAGAGAAGGTGACGACTGAAAAGTGGAAGCTCCAAAAACATACGAGCAGAAAGCGCAAAGTGTGGGAGACTGCTGGCTTTGTCAGGCTACTGATGCCTGCATTTTGTGTTTGTGAGAGCTTAAATTAGGCATCCACGTGATGAAGTAGCCTATTGTAACACAGTTTTAGTGGGGAATTCTTATTTATTTTGAATGTTGAGCATAATTAATTTTTAAATGATGACGCGGCGCCACTGTACACTCTACAGCGTGGCGCTGAGCAATGCCACTGTACTTTTAAAACTTTCTAATGCATAGGCAGATAACTCAGTAATGTCAGTTTTACGTAGCCCAATAGCCCAATAGCCTAATGGTACGAAGTTAATCAAGAGCATAGACTGCTTTTAAAAATATGCGGGTCAAAAAGCGGGTCGGATGCAATAATTTCATGAATATTTTTTGCGGTCCGAGTTGTGGGCGGGTTAATTGAAAATGTCGGTCGGGTGGTTTATACATGGACCCGCGCATTCACTGTTGTGCATTCTGACAAATGGCAAAAATCCTTTCAACTCGATTATGTGAATTTTGAGATCGTTTGACACAAAAATCGAAATCGTGATCAAAATTTGATTAATTGACCAGCCCTAACACATACACACACACATACAAACACACACACACACACACACACACACACAAAAGCCCTCAGTGCAATTCTCCTGTTGTGCAGTATGTAACGACCGGAAGGAACGCGTTGCCTTTTATTTTAAAAATGGTTACTTCTGTTATCCTCTGTGTTTCTAGTCTGTCTTGAACACTGATTTTGAGTGGTGCTTTAAGATCTGGGCACCTATCTAAAGTGTTGTCAAACTCTCCACAGTTTGACAGGAAATGCATCTCCCGCACAGTAGGTGGCAGTGCTGCTGCACTCTCAAAAGCTCAGGAAAGTTATCCAAGACAGACACACCATCATCAGATTAGTTGGTAAAATGTGGTGCGTAGTAAGGTCATTTGTAATAATTGTGCTTCATTTGGAAATTTGAGCACCATGAGGAATGTTTTTCGTTAGTGTTGTCTTCATTGGTTATAACGTATGATCAAAGGTGATGGTGTGTCTGAATAAACTGAGCTAGAGCAATATAGAGAGGGAGATGAAGTAGCACTATGGTGACACAAGGCTTTCAATTGAATAACTTCAAATGAAGTAAAAACCAGACTAGAGGGTGCATTGTTACACAGAAACCTCTCTTTGCCTCAGAGGTGTCCTGTCCAGCCTTGATCCTGCCAGATGTTTGCTTAGGCTGAGCTTCGTGAGCTGTTGTGATGTGATTTGGCAGGGAGTCTCATTATTGCATTAAACTATTAGTGGCACACAATGGCCACATTTGACTGGAATAATCCAGGCACCTCAGTGACAGGATATGACCTCATCTGATTCCATCATGTGATGAGGCATTCTACTGGTTTGACCACCAACATTTTTTTTTTCTTCCATAGCTTTTCTTTTGTTTGAATCTGAGATATTGGTTACATTTAGTCTTTCTACAGATTTGCTCTCAGTATTGTAATAAAATCCCAGTAATTCGAATCCCTATTTAAAGGAGAACAGGTTTTGTGTTTTTCAATTTCCGCATTTATTCTGTTGAACAAGGGCAGTGAATAGTGTAAGTACAATGGAATAAACGTGATTTGTGTGTTTCTTTTGTTTTGTCTAGACTCCCACACTGTTGCTGACACCAAGTCCTCTTCTGTCCAACATTCACTTCTGGAGCACTCTCAGTCCAGTCGCCCCCCTCAGTCCTGCACGAAGGCAGGGCACCCACACACTTTTCCAGGTCTGTTACACACACGCACACACACACACACACACACACACACACACACACACACACACACACAGATATACTTCAGTCATCAACAAATTTCAGCAGTCTGCACATATTTATGCGCCATATAGTAGCACAGCACAGTAAAAGTATGCATTAAGTCCCTGTCAGACACTTGCTGTGCTCACCAACTGTACTGTGTTTGTGTTGCAGTTCCCCTCTGTGCTCAACACCCAGTTTACCTTACCAGTACACAGCCTGGATGGCACCACCACACCAGGACCACTCTCGCCAGACCCCCCCAAGACATAAGAACCACTCCTTGTCACCGGACCTGTCCTCGTCCCCCATACCACAGTTCATCGCCCTGGTCTCTTAATTTTCTTTTCTGCTTTTACGTCCCATCCAAATCAGTCGCAGCCTGTGAACCAAAATCAGGGCCCTATGTCTTTTGTCGGCATTTGTTGTTAATTTCTCTGTGAAAGTGGGACTTGGAAACTAAATGTTTCCATTATGTGGGATACGATCGCTGAAGATGGAGTGGGGGATGGAACCAGTTCTTCTCCTGTTGTTTTTCCCGCTCATTTGGAAACGCTCGACTCCATCCACAAGTGGTCTCCAGGCTCCGTCCTCAGGAAAAGCTCAAATGCACGAGCAGAAAGGGAGCCTGGCCAATGGGGAAGCTGCTGTTGACCATGACCATGGAAAAAAGAAAAAAAAAAGAACTGCACCAGTCAGGCCTCTTAGTCCGCAAGCCAATGGCGTGAGTGACATAAGGATTGTCCTTTTAAACTTATTATGGTGTCGTGTTGAACTTTAAGTGGCCTTCCGAGATGCGGCTGGACTGAACTTCTTTTAATGAATATTCTTTTTTTTAAATGTATGTTATGTCCTGTTTTTAATGTGTGTCAGAGGTATGTGCTCTGTGATGACCCAGTCTGACCACTTTCATAGCCCTTTTGCTCGCCCTTGTAACCTTTTGTAATAGTTTAGGCTTATAAGAGAGTTCGCCCATAGGTGGCCTGATAGTCGGACCCCGCACACCGAATTGTGACCTTCTCTCATTTGCACCTTTCCCAAACTTGCTTCAGCCACTCAGTGTCCTGACAGCAGTCTGAGATTAATGCTATCACTATCTCGTCACACATTTACCAGTAGAATTTTTCAGTAGAAAATCGCATTTTTCCTTTATTCTGCAGGAGTTCACGGAAAAGGCATCTTGGATGGATAATCCTGTGTAAAATACTGTAATTGGTTATGAGGAGTCTTGGCTGTTTAACCGCCTTCAGTGTTCGCTGGGCCTCCACTACCCCACTAAGCCTCTATTAATGGTTTCCATTTTTGTGAAAATATAATGTGATTCCAGCTAGAAGGGGACATCCAGAATGATTTGACCCTGAAGCAGTCCCTGCGGGGCCTGATGTAGACGGAGACTGTTGATTGCACAGAACTGTATGAACGTACTACATCAGATCAAATGAATACAGTAAGTGTAGGGACCTTGTTGACTACTGTCCTTGGCCAGTTTATCTGCTTTCACCTGAGTCTGGCTCCTTGTATAAAGAGGAAAAACAAAGCAAGTTACTTAAACCCTTTGCGCCGGTCGCTTCAGGGAGAGGGTATGGAGGAATACTGTGATGGAGAGGCTTGTTTTGTAACAAGCCTCACTAGGTCTGCACCCCTGTCATAGTTGCCAGCACAGTTCACTGATTCCCAGTGGACATCAGCAGCTCTCTGGGCCATTTGTCTTTTGCGGTTTTAAGATAGAACATCATCAGTTTTAGATTAAAAGGATCTCCCTTATGAGTCTGTTTTTTAATGCTCTTGGCACTGCAGATTGTATTTCCTGTTTGCATCAGAATCTCGTCAGCTCTGTGCACTTGGCACAAAAGTGCAATCCCCTACCTCTACCCACTGGCCTCTACCTTCAGTCTGATCGAAGGAGGAAGCCATTGCTTCAAAGAGAAACTACACCAGCACTTAAAACCCACTCGAAACTGGAACTTGTGTTTTAATCGTAGGCACTTAATCTCATGTTTGGGGAAACTTTTGATCTTGAGTGTGTGTTCAAATCTATCTCTACGTGACTTAGCCGCAACCACCCCCACCTCCCAATCCCTATTCCTTCACTGACAGTAGGACACGCGGCTGCCACAAACAAGGCCAGTAGTGTTCCATTCACCAGTGAGCAAGAGTAGGTGGGGGTTGTTAATGAGTAATCTACAGTAAGTTCAAAGTATCAGGCCCTATTAGAGTCTCACAGATATCAAAATGGTTGACGAGAGAACTCTTTCCTCGTTTTTTTTTTTTTTTTTTTTGTCCTGATGTAACACCAGGAATAATTTGATCTCACTCACACTCCCTTAGAACCTCAGAAAGAAAAAAAAAATCTCAGGTATTACGGTGCAAGGTCGTGTCATACAACAAGATGTATGTCAGGTTACGCCACAAGTTTTTTCGAATTATTTCTCCTCTCTTGGAGAAATATGAGACTCTAAAGTTATGTTTTTGCTTTTACTCTTATTAAGCCATACTTACTCAGTTGACCTCTGAACATAAAGCTGAAATCCACAATCTACTTGTACAGAAGAATTCTCTGTAAGCATTGGAACACGGTGTTGGAATGGAAAGGCCATACACACGGTGCCTTATTTTGCTGGATGGATGTATTTGCCAAATGAGATGGAATTGTTAGCTGTGTACTCTCAGCTAGCAGAGTTGTGTTGGGGACATGATTCAGCTAATTTTATTGGAGCAACTTCTCATTTCCTTTTCTTAGTATGCTTGTCATGCTTAATAGGATGTCATGCTGATATCTTCAGCCCATGAATGACTAATACCGCGCTCTTACACAGGATTTCTTTACTGGTATGCCGAGTTTGCCCCCACGTTTTTTTGCAAAGCAGATCTTGTGTGCTACAGAACATGGATTTTGCATTTGAAAAGGAAAGTATGGGTATCAACACTTACATACTATGTTAATTTTCTAATGTTAGATGTCATATTGTCCTTCTGTAACATGTATCCTTGATGCCATGGAGTCTTTTATTTGTGTTTTGTTTTGTTTTGTTTTGTTTGTCCCATTTGCCCTGTGTGCCACTGATGCGGTTGATGCTTGACAGTTTCTCATCAACTTCTGAAACCTACTGTGCCCGCTGTCACCGTCGGGAGAGACTGTAATGTGGTATGATGTAAAGAGTAGGGTGTGTTTGTGTGTGTGTTACAGACTAAGAACTTGGCAAACGGTGTTCAATTATTTTTCTTTTATGTATATATATATATGTGTGTATACAGTATATATATACCTTCTCATTCATTTTTGTTTTTTCTGTGTATACTTTTCTATTCCTTCGTCTACTTGTGGGTGTTGTATTGTTTTCCCAAGATGGATTCCAATTATAATTCACTTTGTTTGGTTTGTTTTAGAGGGTAGTTTTTGTTGTTTTTTGGTTTGTTCGTTTTTTGTTAACCAGTCAGTGGACCTATCCTTTGTAACGCTGAAGGTTTGAACGTAGCAGCCTAATTGAACCAAGCTAATCATTTGTACAGTGTTTTGACCTTGTTGATGCTAAAGTAGTTGACAGTATTGGCACTTAAAGGCTTATTTTTACAACTAAAAGGTGACTTAAAAATAATTATTTTTAACCCCAGGGGATATCATCTGTGAAATTTCAGGTGGAAAAAGTGTACTTTTCAAATGTGTGCTTTTTGAAGTGCTACTTTATGTACTGAGTGCACCACTTTGGAGCAACTTGCATTAACAGTAGGTGTGAAGTGCACTCAGAATGCTTTGCCATATTCTCTAAAGACACGTAATGGCAACTCAAGATACTTTTTTTTTTGTGGCACTCTAGTT
>JAVQKI010124028.1:0-13670 GCA_036025975.1 Nematalosa erebi
AATGAGTAATTAGCCTCCCTTTGCAGGGGTGGAACCACCATGAGGTTAAACTGAAGCAATAAACTCTGACAAAACATTATTCATGTAAACAATATTAATTCCACTCAATTTGAAGGAAAAATACAGCATCCATAGTTTAACCATTATTCAATGACTGTGATTGTGTGTGTTTCTCTCTCCTTGGCTACAGCTACAAGACAGTTTCAGGTCAAATTCTGTGGGGACCGAAGTCTAGAAGTTTGCAACTGTAGAGAGCTTGTCTGGTCCTCGAGTTTTCAGCAGTTCAGGAAATTATGTTGAATGGTGGTTGATCAATATCAGGGGCCTTTTTTGATGCTCCTTACCACATCCATAATTATATTCAACATGGCACTTATATGTCACTAAACCAATTGAGTTTAGTGCCCAGAGATGTGTAATGAAATACCATATTGTTCTGGCACATCTTTGAATTATCATATTAGATTTTGTCTTTCAAAACGAAATAAGTCCAGATGTTTTTATCCATCACAACTTGGTGCACATCAGTCTGTAACTGATGTAAAAACTCAAAGGTTTTGATCACTGTCTTTGTTTTGGTCATTGGGTCATTTTAAGTCTAGAGCAGTACAAAATGCGTCATGCTTCTCACAATACAGGTTAAGGATCAAAGTCATCCGTAGATTTCAGAGGGTAATTTGGTATTCCCTGTGAAACCCCCTCCCTTGCCTTCGGTGTTATGTTTCTTGCTCAACAAGTTAACCAACAGGAAACTTGAAAAGAGCCGCTGCATGTAGAGGTCAAACCTTGTGGGAAGCATTGCTCTGGTCTTCCAGTTCGAAGCATCAACTCTGTATCAACCCCCTTTTCTCATCATGAGACATGAAACTTAACAACAGGGGTTAATTAAGCTGGTGAGCAATTACAAACAAAGTGCTTTTCTGTCTCAAAGAGTAATTCTCAGTGTCTGCATTTTGACAGGCTAAAGAGCACCGCTGCATGATTTTAATCAGTGTGCTTTTGAAGAGGAATTGCTCGAGGTTCGCTCGGTTGAGCCAGCTTCCCCAATGGCTGAGCTGTTGACAGCACTACTAAGCAACGAATGGGAAAAATGAACACAAAATTGCAAACACTTGCCAGGCAGGAGAAGGGGGAAAGACAGGAGGGTCTTACTACAGCTGGTTTGACCATTCAGCAGCCCGTCCACAGAGACAGCTGGAGCTACTAAGAGTGACAGGGGGAATGAGGGATGAGGGAAGAGAGAGAGAAGGTCATTGCACAGACAGAGAGAAAGAGAGAGGGAGGTTGAGAATAGAAAGACAGGCACATGTACTATAGGTAGATGTGTGTGTGTGTGTGTGTGTGTGTGTGTGTGTGTGTGTGTGTGTGTGTGTGTGTGTGTGTGTGTGTGTGTGCATGCCTGTGTGCAGGTGTTCAGGGCAGTATGCTAAAAAGAACGGCAAGGAACCTAAACTTCATGTTATAAATCCCTGCATTATGCAACACTTGTGCGCGTTCAGTTTTGTGCTGGGGAAGATTACACAGGATTAAACACAAATCCCATTCAGCATCCTCAACTTGTGCTGTCAGACACATCACCGCCAGGACAAGAATAAAATGAGGTGCTTTTAAACTGTGCACTACATCATTCTCTGCCCTCTGCTGCGCTGGAGCTGCCAACCTTTGCCATGACAGTCTGCACAGTAAACCAGTCAGGCTTGCTGCTTGAGCCCTGGACGCTGAGTGCCCAAATCAGCTCGTCCTGTGTGGAATCACAGCGACAGTGAGATACACTGTGTGTGTGTGTGTGTGTGTGTGTGTGTGTGTGTGTATGACAGTGAATAGGATCCTACAGCAGACACCTGCCGCTTGTCAGGAGGTGTCCTGCTCAACATGCAAAGCCCACGTTTGTCTCCTGTCTGACAGAGTCACTATGACACACACACACACACACACACACACACACACACACACACAGTCTCTCTCTTTCTCTCACACACTGTGCATATGCTTCCTGCTGCCATGCCTGACTCAACAACTAATGTGCAGACATGCAGAGTACACATGTACCATCTTCCACAGTGCCAGTTGCACAAATATTTCGTGACATATCTAGTATACAACACTGGTATACAATATTGCTTGACATATCTGGTATACTAGTGCTAATGAAACTTGTCCAGGCACTCAAACTGAAACAGTGCTTGTCCTCAAATTCTCTCCTTGCCATTTAACTCTCTCTGTCACACACACACACACACTTTTTGCCCTCTCCTACTCCTCCCCCTTGCCCCACCCGACCCCCCTCCCCCTCCATCTTCTTGCCGCTCTTACAAAACTCCCGTCACTAGTCCTCAGTGGCCACTCATCTAATTTCACTCACTTGCTCACTGCCACCCTCCCCTCACTACCACACGCCAGCATGCCCGAGGCCGAGGTTCCAGCCCAGTGCCTAGCTCCCAAAGCAGAGATGGAGAAATGGTAAGTTAAGCAGCATTTTCTACAGATCAATATAAATAATTCCAGTTCAATGAAAATTTGAATCCAACCTAATGTACATTTGCTGTTATTGAGGCTTTAAAGTTTCTGGAGGCTTGGGAGATCGTGAGGAAGTTTAGTTAAAGTTGTAAAGATGTTCAATTCTGATTATTATGTATTGCTGTAATCACTAGCTCTAGCTAACAGATAACAATCCATAGATAATGCAGTGTAAATGCAAATGATATTAAACAATAGACTCTCCATGCATATTGTAATAAGTCTGTAATGGTGAATGTGGATCCCATGGTTAATTTATTCAGTTTAGCAGAGCTAAAGAGAGCTGGAGAATCTAAGCACATGGTCTGCCTGGGGGCTGTGCAAGGTATAAACATGATGATGCAGGTGGAAAAACACTGCAGCTAGCCTACGTGTTGTGAGTCTTGTTTAGCGCCATCACCAGCACAAAGTAAAACATGCTGTGAAACTGATGATTATGGTCATATAGTACTTTTTCTAAGCCTGTGCAGAAGGTCAAACAGAAAAGGTCACACCATACTATGGGGCCCACTGCCTTTCAACACATGAGATCAATCTAGTCTTTGTCAGGATGGTTGAACCCCAATAATTGTGAGTAAATGTTTTATGTGCTTTTAGGAAAATAACATCCTCTTAGTTGAACTGAGAGACATGGGTTGGTGTTTAGGAATGATGCAGCAGTCTTTAACAAGCTAGATCCCATAGAAGAATAGAAGTTGGTGAACTCTAATCCTCTAGGCCTCAGGACGCCTTTATCAAGAAATTGTCAGTGTCACACACACACACACTCAACAATCTGACCTGCTGAGCTGGATGACTTCACATATCATGTCAACAAGAAATTTAATCTAGGATGGAGCATGGGAACTTTCTGTTATCTTGAACAATTGTGCACAGGCAGAAGATAGCAATAAGTGTGTTATTAGAGTAATGAGTCTTATTGAGCAGGCCTGATAAACAGGCCATATGAGCGGATGGCATTCAGAATGAGTACTTTCCATGTGACAACCAGCTGTGCTGCCATTCTCTGGCACAGTGTCTGGACCATGTATATGCACTCACATATTAATAGCATGTCACCAAAATAGCATTCACATGTGCAACCTATGGGAGGAAAGGGTGACAAGTGTACCCGTTGGGGGATGTTGATCTGCTCAGTTCATGTTTCCCATCCTGCAGTAACCACCATAGCCCCAACCCCCCTCCCCCCCCCCAACACACACACACCCACCTACCCACCCTCAGCCCCCACTGCAGGCTGTCAAGGAGCTCATGCAGACATGGCGCAGCCTGCTGACCTTACTGGGTTCAGAGGTCAAGCGTGGTTAGATGTGTGACAGTGGGTGACATTACAGTAGAACGCGTACGACAGCACGTCTGCACACATGTGTGCACCACGTGGTTCCAGGGCAGAGGTCTTTGTTGACATTTGACAATGCAACGTGCCCCTCATCTTCAAGTGGCACTCGTAAAGGTCAGTTGAGTTGCATGTACGGCCACACCACGCTCTGCTCTGGTGCCTGTCCAGTTAACTAGAGAGATAAAGATCTGGTGTGGTGGCTAGCATAGTGGCAAAGCTCTTGGGATATTAGCACTAGCACAGATCAGTGGCCCCTGGGTCTAAAATTAATTGTGCTGAATGCTGGAATACTTGGAGCAATAGGTTTGCCTCAGATGTCTGGTCAACTTGCTTCCGTGTGAGGAACCTTGGGCTCCTGCTTTAAATGGCTGGCAGTATCAACTCCTTGGCATTTTGTCAACCAAGCCCACCTCCCCCCAACTTTCCATACGTCGCTCCAGGAAGTGAATGACTGACATGATGTATGTTTTTATTTCCAGTGTCCAGGGGAAAGGAGCAGAGGCCTGTAAGGATCTCATTGAAGCCTTCAATGCATGTGTGAAGAGTGCGGCTTCGTGAGAATGCCATGCTTTCACAACATAAGTACGTGGACCGACTCTCTCGTCCCTGATTGTTTGTGACACACTGTCTGTCTACCACTAGCCCCTGTCTGCTGCTTTACCAGCAGAGGGTTGTTTGTAAATTTTGGAGTAACTTCAACTGTGATTAGTAATAATCAAATATACTATTATTATTATTTCATAAACAGCTGTGGGTGTGAGTGAGCTGTGAGCTCATTCTGAAGTGAAGTTTATTATTCAAGTATACAGTAATTAAGCTCGCACTTACGTTTAATGCAGAGAAAATGAATGATGCAAAATTTTTATGTGAAACTGAAATGATGTGCACAGGGAACCATAGTACCTTTTGGCCTTTATGCTTTCCAGACACATTTGGCATGAGCTCCTTAGATTTTTCAATAAGCTACTTAGATATATAATCTTTCTTTTTCTCTCCATAACTTCTCACAGGTCCATCATTTTGATTTTGAGGGGTTGAGTCTACCAATTTCCCAGCATTCCCTGATGCACATTGCACTGGACTAAACCATCTTTGGGACGAGAGTGGGGGTGTTGATCTTCAGGAGGTGATAGGAAGCCCCCTCTTAATCCTGCCATACCTTGTCTGAGTCCCTAATACAGTTCATGTATATTTGTGCCAAAAAATGATTCATTTTAATTGTGATATTGTCTATGTACATGCACTGTACATGTCATTTCATTATGATTGAAGTTTATGCACTGGCAGTAAATGAATGAAATTTCAAAGCTATATGTCTTTTATTAGGGTGTCTGGTTCTATGATAATAAAAGAAGTAAAACAATCTAAAATGTTACCAAATGCACTGTCTGTGTCTGTGGCAGAAGGGTTGAGAGGTAGGGGGGGCTTAGAGAGATAGAGGGAGAGATTGTCTACTTTAGGTTAAGAATTGCAAATAGCCTACATAAACTTGTCAGATATGCAGCTCAGGGATAGTGCGGATTAACCAACAATTCATGGCAGGTGATTTGTGCCACGTGCCGTCCTAGATTTAGGCGGCTGAAAAGCCATCTACAAAGGAAGCTGAGATGGACCAACATGCCTCTCGATGATACAAGAATAATACCACATAAAAGTGGATTACGGCACTTTTAAGCCCAAATATAAAGCGGTGATGCGGAGACCACGGAGGCAAACAGTAAAGCGCATTTAAGAATCTGAGAGGGAGGGGACACTGGGATGGAGAGGGAGTGGGACCCGGATGCTGATGCGAATGAGGAGAAGGAAGAGGCGAGAGAAAACAACGATTTACTGGAAGGGGAAATAATAAAACGAAGAATATTTTTTCCATGCACGCCTTTTTACATCTTGTGGGACTCTAGTACATTGATATCAAAGGACCTATTGCCCATATCTGCAGAAGACAAAGCTCCATGAATGAAATCAGACCCGGCGAAGGAGGACACGGCAAAGGAGAGCGCGAGGGAAGATGCTGTGATACGCTCGTAGGGAGGGTTAGAGCGAAAGGGAGGGGGAGGGTGCATCGCTAAAGATGGTTGTTTTGCCAGAAACAAACGTATCCCCCGATAAATCCTCTATAATGAGCCATGGTGGAAAAGCATGTACTCTAGTACAAGAACGAAACTTTATCGTGGTTATATTTTGACATATTTTTGAAAAAAATAATAATACAGATGTATAAGCGAGGTCAGCTAGACAAGATGTGGGGAGGACTTGTTTGTTTAACAAAAAGGGTAGCATGTTGGGTCCCTCACCTGTAATATAGGCCTAGCACCGGGTGCATAATATTTGACTTTATCTCTCGACCTATGTCGAATTGTCCGTGAAACAGCTGTAATACTGAGGAGAGGAAGTGAGTGGAAACACGCTGATGGAATAGATACAATTGTGGCAAGAAAAGTCACTGCATAAATCGTCCCTGGAACGTTTTGCGTAGGCTATTTGAAGCATTACATGTATTGTTTTCATAACTTACATGGCCTTACGACGCGCTTATCTTAGATTTGTTGTAGATTAGATGTTCGTGGCATTAGAATTGACTGGGAGAGCGTGATGGTCGGCTTTGACATCATCGGTATACGACTCAGCCATTAGCCCACTAACGTTAGCTCTATCTGTAGCCTTTTTCTGCGTGTCATTATTTTCCAACGAATGGCCGTAGCAAAGCTTAGATTTTCCACCATGATTTCACAAATGCATATCCTGACCCTATTCTGTCAAACAGATATGATGAAGCAGTGTCTCTCATAGACGAACCGCACCTGTAATATTTAGATAGCTGTGAAACTGTTTTCCATCAAACCTCACGACGTCGGCTAACGTATTAGGCCTAGATGTCATCTAACACAACCGGGCTGAAATCACCTGCTATCTGACATACCCCAGACTACACAGGCAACTTCCCGACACTGGGACAGGCGGCAGGGTTTTCATGAGAGGCCGTTCCTTGCAGCAGCGCGGTGAAGTTGAGTTCCAATCACAGCAGTTGTAATCCGCCGCACAGGTCATTATGTCGAGTAAAGAAATGTCGGTGACCCAGTCTGCTCAGTATGTTGGCCCCTACAGACTGGAAAAGACCTTGGGAAAAGGACAGACAGGTAGGATACTACGCATCAATGCATAAGGCCGATGGATCTGGTATATTCTATCTACTTTCAAAAATATTTGAGATGATCTACTTAAAAGTCCGCGTGTGTGTATGTATGTGTGTGTGTGGTGTACAGGTCTGGTCAAACTTGGAGTCCATTGCATAACTGGACAGAAAGTTGCCATTAAAATAGTCAACCGAGAGAAGCTCTCCGAGTCAGTGTTAATGAAGGTAGGAAAAGAGACACTTATTTCTTCATGCCTCGCTTCCTCACAACCATAATTGAAAAAAGTGATGCCTTTAACCACCTGATCAGTTGACACCTCACTGGCTACTAACATTCCTACTTCTGCTCTGTTGCCTGTGTATTGATAATAATAATATTTTAGTTATAATGATTAGTAACACTGTGGCTAAATGTCAATAAAATATTTAACAGAGGTGCTCTGTAGGTACATTTCTATAATTCTTGCTTCAGCTTAACACTTGCCTGTATGTATTCCCCTCTCTCTCTATTTCTCTCTCTCTCTCCCTCTCTTCCTCTCCCTCTCTGCGTAGGTGGAAAGAGAAATTGCCATACTGAAGCTGATAGAGCATCCGCATGTTTTGAAACTGCATGACGTTTATGAGAATAACAAATATTTGTGAGTCGCCTATATTTACTATAGTGGGCCCATTCTGTCTGTCTGTCTGTCTAATGGTCAGTCAGTCGCTCAGTTTTTCAATTGGTTAGTTTATCTGTCTGTCTGGTGTCCCCCACCATCACTTCATGCATCTTCTTCTGTTTCGCAGATATCTGGTCCTGGAGCATGTTTCTGGTGGGGAGCTGTTTGATTATTTGGTGAAAAAAGGAAGACTGACACCCAAAGAGGCCAGAAAGTTCTTCAGACAAATCATCTCTGCCCTGGATTTCTGCCACAGCCACTCGATATGGTGGGGAGCAGAGATCACTTTGGATCATTTTCATGTCATGCCAACATAATTTGGCAAATGCAGTAGTGCACATTTTAACTGTAAAGGCCTTAAAGAGTTAATGCTGTTACGTTCTGGGACTCACTGTAGGTTCGATGTGTACAGGTGTGACATTATTCTGGCTCTGTGGTTTGTTTTTGCGATGTGTCAGATTTGGAATGATTGTTTCGATCTCTCTATTCAGCCACCGGGACCTGAAGCCAGAGAATCTGTTGCTGGACGAGAAGAACAATATCAGGATCGCTGACTTTGGCATGGCTTCACTGCAGGTGGGGGACAGTCTGCTGGAGACAAGCTGTGGGTGAGTTTTTCCTGTGTGTTAGTGTGTGTGTATGTGTGTGTGCGTGTGTATGAGAGAGAGAGAGAGAGAGAGAGAGAGAGAGACAGAGTGTGAGTGTGAGTGTGTGCATGTTTTTTATGTGATCAATGTGTCTGTGTAAGTGTTGGTGACTGAGTCTGAGTTGAAAGAGAGAGAGTGGCGAAACAAAAGAGAGTTCCATTCCAGAGTGGAGTGACAGACACTTGGGGAATGGCGTAATTCATCCCCTAGCACATTACCATACTTATGTGTCTTAATCTCTTCCAGCTCTCCACACTATGCCTGTCCAGAGGTTATAAGGGTAAGTCTCTTTGTTCTGTGTGTAATTAGATGATGACACAATTCAATTCCACTTTTTTTTTTTACTGGGTCGCCCTACTCAGGAAGCGCTTTGTTATGTCTGTTGGCGGGTGGGGCGATGGGGTGACGTGATTTTTTTTTTTTTGCTGACGTGGCTTGATCCTGTCTCAGGGCGAGAAGTACGACGGTCGGCGGGCAGACGTGTGGAGCTGTGGGGTCATCCTTTTCGCTCTACTTGTGGTGAGGAGAAACTTTAGTCCGACGGCTTTGTCATCAAACGCAGCTGACCTCTGATGGGAACGTGCAGGAATTTGACTCAATCTTTGTTGAAATCTTCCTTTTAGCTATAATGCTAACTTTTTCACATAAAAATCTTAATGACAATATAACATCATAAGCCAATGATTATCGAACTACCGTATTTCCAACTTTAATATTTGGATGACATTCTTGAGGAGTTTAAAATAACACTATGCAGCAGTGATTGTTCCCATGCAATGCAGAGTCATCATTCCAGGGAGACCATATGCTCCTAATTTAGGGCATAACACAGGGTCACTCATTTTGACCTCAGTGTTTACTGTGCATGTGATTTTCAAAGAGATAATCATTGCTCTCTTTCTTTTCTTCCTCTCTTCACCTCTCTCTTTCCTTTCTTCTCACTATCTCTCCGTCCCTCCCTCCCTCTCTCTCTCTCTCTCTCTCCTGCGCCTGACCCCTTACATGTGTGTGCTGGTGTAGGGCGCGCTACCCTTCGACCATGACAACTTGCGGCAGCTGCTGGAGAAGGTGAAGAGCGGGGTGTTCCACATGCCACACTTCATTCCTCCCGACTGCCAGGCACTGCTGCGGGGCATGATCGAGGTCGACCCCGAGAAGAGGCTCACGGTGAGGGTCCTGTCTGCGCCCAGACGAACCCTGCTCTGCGGCCTCAGCACGCCCTGCCAAAGTGTCATTGAATACCTACAGTTGTGAAGCAGTAGACAGTCTCTCTCTCTCCCTCTCTCTCTCTCTCTCTCTCTCTCTCTCTCGCTCACACACACACACATCAGCACTTTTGCATTTAGGAAACAGTCTGGATTGCTTCATTCATTTACATCATGTAGTGTTATGTAAAGAGGCGTTTATGTAAAGGCCATCGTTTTAGCATGTGTGCTCACAGTGTTACTTCTGTGCACATACTGTACATATTGAGAGCTTATTCACATCCAGCTGACGCAAAGAAGTGGATGGATATGATTGTGAAACTTTATTCTTCCACTCATGATGCGCATAAGTATATTTGAGGCCATTGCAGGCTGCTGTACGGCTCTGACCTGGTTTTCAGCCAGACCACGCCAGCGCGAGGCCTAGAATCAGCACCGGGTCCACGCCTGCTATGCTCAGTGTTGCAAAATACCAGTGCTGAACTTTTCATTTTGATCCTCTGTTTAGTCCTGTCTGATACCGTGAGCATAGGCCAACTCGTATCCATTTCTGCTACCACAACGTAGCCTGCAGATAAATGTAGCTAGTTTGCCTCCTGTTGAAACACTGCAGATATTTCTGGTATATCCTTGTTGATAATGCTAGTCAGAATTGTGCCTTTGCATCAAATGTCAGTATAGATAGCATTTTTAGAAAAGGTTTGCATTTTGATACTATATGTGTATTAGTGTATTGAAGTCATTTCATTTGCATGCAACGGATTAACTAGTCAGTCATTATTTTATTATAACAACTATCACTTATTCATATCATTACTATTACAGAGTGGCATATACTTGTGCTAGCTCATGAATGAAATTGGAATGCATTGATCTTAGGGACACTTTGAAATATTTAAATAAGCACAGTCCTGTAGAAAGATATGTGGTCATGGCCACTGTGGAAGAGACTGATGTACAGCTCCCCCTGCTGCTAAGTGAGAGGCATTACTAATTACTTTGCCTTTCTGCTTTGCAGTTAGATGCCATACAGAAGCACTCCTGGTATCAGTAAGTGCCACTAATGCAATTATAAATTCAATGTTTTTGTTGTTTTTGTTGTCTTTTGTCACTGTAATTCAGTGTCTGTCTGATATTGTTTTTATGTTTATGTCTGGTATGTATCTGCTTGTATTTATAAATGTACGTGTATGTATGTCTCTGTTTTTGCATTCCTGTGTTTTGTTCGCATTATTGTGCGTATGTGATTGCCCAAACCGATATGTATTTGGGTGCCTGTGTGTGTGTGTGTGTGTTGTTATTTCAGAGCGGGTCGTAATGAGCCCTGTCCAGAGCTGCCGGCCCCGAGGCGAGTGTGTGTGCGGCGAATCCTGTCTCTGACCGAGCTGGACCCAGACGTGCTGGAGAGTATGTACTCACTGGGCTGCTTCAGGGACCGCAACAAGCTCACCAGAGACCTGCAGTGTGAAGAGTGAGTGACCTCTGGCCCTCCATCATCCTCCATCTGTCTTCTCTCTCTCGCTCTCTCTTTCCCTTCCTCTCTCTATCTATCTTGCTTTTGTCCTCTAGTTGTTCAGAGATGTCTTTGTCTGACTCAATGTGTCTCTATCACTTGGTTTCAAGAGAGAGGAACTTCTCTCTCTCTCTCTCTCTCTCTCTCTCTCTCTCTCTCTCTCTCTCACACACTCTCTCTATCTTTCTCTCTCTGTCTGTCTCTTTCTCTTTTATTGTCTCAATCCTTTCCCACACTCCTTGCATGGTTCAACACTGTTTTTGAAGTGCCAGGGATGAATAACTCCTGAGTCATCTGTATGTCGATCCATGCACTCACCCTCAGCAGGCTGTCACTTTCTCTCAAGATCTATATTTAATACAGATCTGCTCTTACACATTTTTATAGGAAACCTTTGCTGTATTGCCTCAAACACATCACACATAGTAGCAATTCACTTTTCCTGAAAATATCTGAGAGGCTGCTTTAGATTTCATGAAGGCTTT
This sequence comes from Nematalosa erebi, assembly GCA_036025975.1. Lineage (NCBI taxonomy): Eukaryota > Metazoa > Chordata > Actinopteri > Clupeiformes > Clupeidae > Nematalosa > Nematalosa erebi. Next base: position 11,499 of record JAVQKI010124028.1, read on the forward strand.
CAAACAATAAATGTGTATGTGTAAATTGTGTATTATTGTGTGTCCTGTGGAACTGAAAAAAAAATAATGTGCAGTAATTTGTTTTCGCAATGCATAGTGCTCATTGCTAGCCATGCACCTGAATAAATGTAGAATTACATCTTTTTAATGAAACCTCTAGAAATCATTGATAAGAAACTGTCATGTAAAGGCACCTCCATCATATTTATTGCTCGATGTTAAATTATACTCCTACAGATAACATTTCTAATTTCTGCTGCATTGCCCATTGCAATGTGTGATTCCTTTGCAAAAATTGGTCTCACAGCCTGTCCTGAATACTTCCTTGTCTGAGTGCTTTATTGTGTTGCGTGATGTTAAATTAACAAAATGGTTTGCCCAGTTAATTTAATTAACATTAGTTTGTGCTGTCGGGTATGACCGCAATGTGCAATGTCAAACTGATTAGTCCCGTGGTGTATTTTCAAACTAGAATATGTTTCTTCTGTTTCTAAAACCTTCCTATGAAAACCACAAAACTGTCCTTTTGCCCCAATTCAGAGAGAACCAGGAGAAGATGATCTACTATCTGTTACTGGACCGCAAAGAGCGCTACCCAAGCTATGAGGATGAGGATCTGCCCCCAAGAAATGATATTGGTGAGGCTCAACCTTGACAAGAAATGAATGACAACCAGTTCCCCTTGATTCCCAAACATATGTCCCCCTTACACCAGCAGATGTCAGATAATAATGCAGCTTAGTGTGTGTCATCGCATGGATTTGGAGACGTGTTGTTTATGTAATGTGTTGTAAGTATTAGTGTGAGTACGTGTGTGTCACTCTGTGTGTGTGTGTGTGTGCCTGTGTGTCCTCCGTCAGATCCGCCGCGTAAGCGCGTGGACTCGCCCATGCTGACCCGCAGTGGTCGCTGCCGGCCCGAGAGGAAGAGCCTGGAGGTGCTGAGCGTGACGGAGCAGGGCTCACCCACACCCCCACGCCGGGCCCTCGACACGTCCGCACACAGCCAGAGGTGGTGTGCACACACAAATGCACACACACACACACACACACATACACACACACTCACACACACATCCTCTTACACTCTCTCTCGCTCTCTAACCAAACACACACAGATGAGCACACATCATGTATACCTACACACACACACATACACTCGCTCTCATTTCCCAACATACATGCACACACGCACACAGGCATACATGTCTGCTTCCACTGAACCGTACACCTCCACTGAAACAAAAATCATCTTGACAGTAAGTGCTTAGTGTGGCCAAAGTTAGATCACCTTAGGCAACAAACTCATACCACATGCATGTTAATTCCAATGTGCACAAACACATACAGTTGCGCACATACACCCACACACAACCATGTTGTTATCGTGAAGCCCAGATAAACACACACACACACACACACACACAGCCACACATACCCAGAATGAGCAATCTTATTTAAAGTTGCGCACTGTCAAGACCAGTCACGCGTGTTTGATGCGCGGTCTCTTGTGTCCCCTGCGTAGGTCTCGTTCCGTCAGCGGAGCCTCCACGGGTCTGTCCTCCAGTCCTCTGAGTAGCCCCAGGGTGAGAACCTGTTGGCCCTCCGTTTCGTCCTTTCTCTTATCGCCAATCTACTTTCACAACACTTCAGTGAACATTTGTATTATGTTATTATGTTGTTATTATGTTTCTGTAATGAAATACTAAAGTTCAGTGACTTTCCATGATGCTTAGTAGTACTGCACTACATGTCAATGTTTTTTTAAAGATAAACCCTCACACGTTCTTTCTTGAGGAACCCATGACACCAGAACATTCTTCCCTCCTAATGTCATATGACATATCATTGTGTGATCACTCTTTGTGAGGTTTTTCTAACGAGACACACCAGAAACCCCCACCCTCCTTTATCTTTTAACCGCGCTAACACGCTAGTCCACCTTTAGCCACTTGCCTCACGCTCACATATGCACTAGACCATCCATGACTTCTTTTTTCACGTCACTCTTGCCGTCTCATAACCCATTACCATTGCTTTCTCTTTCTTTTCATCCTTCACTCCTTCCCTCTTTCACTCCTTTACCACACTTCCTCCCCCCTTTGTTTCCTCTCCATCTCACTCTGCCTCACCCAATCCCTCACCAGGGGGGGGGGGGGGGGGGGGGGGGGGG
>JAVQKI010124089.1:0-13117 GCA_036025975.1 Nematalosa erebi
AATATGCTGATGTTTATGTTTTAGCAGATGATGCTGTGGATTTCAATGTTTTTCCATGATATGCAGACTTTGGTCTTGTTCAGCCATAATCTCAGCCCTATGAAATATTTCCTGTGTCCTATACTCTCTCATCCAACATTCATGACCAGCCTTCATGATTTGTCTGTCTTCACTTGCACTGTGTGAACAAGAACCCCGTTTCATGCAATATGACAGAACAATATACTCAGAGCTCTGCATTAAAGGGAAACACCACAGCAGTCATAAATCACACTGCACTACACACGCATACACACACACACACAGACACACACACACACACACACACACACACACATACGCAGAAGCATGCCAACAATGCCTGTCTCACATACACACCCACACACAAGTAAGGCCTCACATGTACACACACATACAGTTCCTGTCACACATATACGCAAACTCACACATGCACACACACGGCCTGTCACATACACAGTTTATGTTGTATGGCACCACAAGAATGCGTTCCCTTGCAGGCAGGGCGTGGATGTATGACAGCGCTCCAGCGGCCCTGGTTGCCAGGCCTGTCACGTCCACCAGGCAGGCAGGCACAAGGCCGACTCCCGGTCTGGGCCGGAGAGACAAGACAGCCCCGGCATGCACACACAGCTCATGATACGGCAAGCTGATCCACTTCCCTCCACTCATTCCCTCCCTCCCTCCCTCCCCCTAGCCGGCCGGCTGGTCTCGGGAGGTTTACTGCTCTTGCTTGACCTTTCCAGCACCGCTCCCCTGCCCTCCGCCTGCACAGGCTCTCCAAGAGGATGAACAGGGATGGGCAAGGAAACATGCAGTCAGCAGAGCCTGTTCTGGCCAGCCTGACGGATGGACATTTATATCAAGAAGACAAGACAACCGCTGGTATGAGACTACGGTATGGGCTACCTGCTGCCACTAATTCAAGACATTATATCCACATGAATAGGTCAATAGAACATAATCTGCTATTCTAAATGCTCCTTTCTTACTTTAGAGCTACCAAATATAGATTTAAGTTCAAAGGAATAGTAAATCAAAGTTTGAACTATTCATTTTGCAATACCATAGCTCATCATGGAGGAGTAAAGTATGCCATTATCCCACACATGGTCCTTTCACCATATTTTATACACATTCTGTAATTAATGTTGGGTGCATCCTTGGTTTCTAAAATCTTATGACTGAAACTTCAGGCCCGATGGTGGAAATTCCTCCATATCATCTTTGGACAGACGGTCCAAATCAGTGAGGGCCTATTGGGCCCAAGAACCACCAGGTGGTGCTAGGCAAAGGTCCTGTTACCCCTGCACCTGAAATACGATGACAGGGATGAATAAAACAGGGCTACTGATGGCTGCATTAAACATGAGCCTGTGCTGCTTTAGACAAACAACAAAGCGACAGAATTTACTTCTGACACGAGGCCATGAGGAAGGCCAGGGCAATAGATTGCCCACACACACACACACACACACACAAACACACACACACACACACACACACACAAATGGCCACATAAACACACATGCAAGTGCACATAAACACAGAGACACACACACTTTCACGGCTAAAGCGTTAGCAAACCAAGCAATCCTCCAATCATAACGCTCACATTGGTCCCGCATACAGTACACACTTGTCTGAGTGAGATCAACACTTCAACTCCCTCCTCTCAAGGGTTTTCAGAGGCAAAGACACTTCTGAAGACACATAGTCACACACACACACACACACACACACACACACACACACACACAAACATATTGCTGTCATGCTGTACCAACACATCACCTCTCCACAAGCATAAACAGACTGAGAAATATGGCCCAGCCTCTTAACTGAGCGAGGAGAGGAAAATAACCATCACTTATTAATGAGGCTCATTGGAAATGTAAAGGGAGCCAAGTGGCTTTGATGTAAGCGAGGATTGAAATGTGCACAGGCTAATATCTAATGCCTTTGCAAAATGTGCGCTTATGCATGCACATGGGGCTTGTGGTCTTTCTTTGTGCATAAGGTGATTAGAAAGGTATGTGTGTGTGCGTGCGTGTGTGTGTGTGTGTGTGTGCGTGTGTGTGTTTGTGTGTGTTTGAAAGCGTCAGGGACACAGAGTATATACGCAGATGCTGTATGACGCGTGGGGCTTCGTGCGCCGGAGTAAAATGGGGCGCAGCATTTGTCTCACTTGACAAAACCCTCCTCTTCGTGCCTGGCCAAGGTTGTCTCCCATTTATCAGCAGGGTGACTCAGTCCCCCCGGGTTGGCGCTGGATGCTTTGGAGCTGAGCCACAGCATACTGTACAGCACTGAGGTCCCCCACCTAGTCCCTACTACTCACTCCTCTCATTGCACGAGCCTCCGAAGAGGAGATAAAGATGCCATTGCATCTCTATGAGGTACAGCACCCTCAGATCACAGAGCAGGACTGCATGTTTGCATGCAAGGGTGAGTGATATGACTGGAGGTTTCAGTGGTTGGTTGGTTGGTTGTAAAATACAGAATTGAGCAGAAATTTAGGATGGGAAAGCACCATTTGTGTATGACTTGTAAATGAGTGTGTGTGTGTGTGTGTGGCAGCATAGTTGTATATGAGTGTGTATTTGAATGTGTGTGTGTGTGTGTGTGTGTTGTCAGCATACATGGGCAGGAGGCATGAGGCATGAGGCATTGCTGGAGGTGGAGGACTAATCTGCCTCTGGTCCTGATGGAGTGAACATCTAAGTGGAGCCAGCGGTGATGGAGAGCAGGGCGTAGCTCTCACTGATCAGGGCCGATGTCATGTCCCCATCACAGGCGGAGGAGGGGTGGAGGAGGGGTGGATTGGGAGGCATAAAGGGGGTGTGAAAATAGGGAGTAAATTACCGGACCGGATGATGGAGAGGACAGGAGAACTGAACACGGTTTTATTAGCAGCCATTATTGAGCATAAGAGCTACTTCAGGTTAGGCGATGTATGAGTGGTGTGTGTATGTGTGTGTGTGTGTGTGTGTGTGTGTGTGTGTGTGTGTGTGTGTCATTAGTGACCAAAATGAGGCTGGGTGTCGAGACATGACTACTGCCTGGATGAGTGCAGATGATTTTCAGGGACCGTACAGCAGGAGAAAAAAAAGCACTACTCTCAATCATAAACCATAAAAGAGCACACATCCAAAGGCAAGCTAGTAGTTTTCACACGCAAGAAACTTGGACATAGAGAGCGAGAGCAATTTATATTTTGTTTACAGACTTAACCATGGCAACCATTTCAAAGGAGCCCATTAAAGAATGAACCAGTCCAAGTTGACGGCATTGGTTCTACTCATACTCAGAAAAACCTCACAGTCCTCAGGCCAAATCATTTAAATTTGAATAAGTCTGTGACTCTGCCATCTTGTCTTAAGTTCCCATCAATGGCAATTACAGAGAGGATACAGAAGCCATTAAGATGTATGACATGCGTATAAGGGGTGGAGCCGTAACCATGAACCCATGTGAACTTCAACCTTCTGCTCTCCCTGTCTCATCACTGTCATCTTCCAGGCTCGTAATTCACCATTTCCATTATTGGGAGAAGGGGAGGAAAAGCGGGATAGTTTTGGGAACGATGGAAAAATTACCATCGAATTACCTTGCTGATTTATGCTTCCGTTAGAGGCCAACCCCACAGCTATTAACCACAGGGGGAAGATTTATCACATGGGAGGAGATTTTATGTGGTAAACACTGTAAATTAAAGGTGTTTGGAATGCATAAGTAGCCCGTGACTTTCATAAAGTCCTCGGCTGACGCATGACTGTGACATTCATAAATTGTGGGGCACTGTCAGTTTCCGGTGCAGCACACTCTTTCTGACTAGCTGTAGTTTTAGTGCACTGCATGCCCGTTTCCTGACACTGTGGCCACTGACAGGAAACAAGATCCAAAATGGCTCCTGTCAGTTAGCTACTGGATAAGAATGGCCACCACCAAGTTTAGATGGAAGTACACATGTTAACCTGAGGCTAACATAGCTTTCCATAGTACAGCTCTTTGCCCTTGCCAGAGTGTACCTATGGGAAGCAAGCAACCTCCTGCATCAACAGACCTAATCAATCAAATCTGGAAGTCCACCAAAGCATATACAGTGGATTGCAGATCTGCAGATATACCCTTAGGTGATCAATCCTGGTCAGCCACCATCTCAGAGAGAGAGAGAGAGAGAGAGTAGAGGTGGGACCAGTGTGCATTGTGCTGTGGTTGCCCACTTTTAAAGCTGTATTGGGGGTTGGGTTGCCTTCTGGAGAATCTGCAGATGTGGCATAAGTCTCAACTTGGGTGTTGCCACATCATCACCAAAGGCTGAATTGGAAGGAAAAAACCCATTTTAATTTTCAGAGGTCTTGGAGTTAACCCTTAAAATGGGCCACACGGAGATACGACCGCATCCGTCAGCATTCCCACCCGACTGTGCACTCCAGGGAATCCACCATGGCGCACAGCTATGCGGAACTGCTTCTGTGACGAAAACATGAACGCACCCAAAAAATTTTAAAATAACCATGCCACGGACTGGGTGAGATACTATATGGCTTCATGTTGAGCCCAAACCACAGCTAAGGCAGCAGGCAAAGCCAGCAGAGCTAGCCCAAGGGTATCAGACTTTCCCATCTTGGTTGGCATTCCTGTTAGCTCAGCAGTTAATTAGCTGATGGTAGTAATTAGACAGATCAGGAGGGCCCCCTGCACCTAATTGGCTGTGTCTAAACCCATCCCTGATTAAAACATGGCCCAGGAAAAAACTAACATTGCACAAAAAGCAAAGTTGCAGGAATTAAGCCAAGCACCCCTGTGGGGGTCCAATCAGTGAGAGCAGTTCTGAAGTCAGTCTGCCCAATCTGTGGTTCTGTTTAGCCAAATCCATGAGTTTGGAAAGGGGAGGTTTGTGAATGTAAGACTGTGTATATACAGAACTGCACAATTATGGTGGCCATACTGGCTAAAGCTTGTGCTTTCTAAAAACACCTAATTGGATAACCATGGGTGGTGCGGGTAAGGTTAATCGATCAGCCCACAGCGATATGGCTTCTACATGGTAAATGCAAAGAAGCTTAGGAGGCAAATGAACATCATGAACCTCCGACAGAGATGAACTGGCCTAGAGAACTCAGTGAGCATTCTAGAGAAAATGGACAAATCTGGAGAAAAACATGTAGATGAGATGAGATAATGTCCTGTCTTGTGGAATGTAAATGAAAAAACAATCCACCGCTCCACACTTAGGCGTGGCCATCTCCCTGGAGCAAGAACAGGGCCCCTCAGGGCTTCTGGAATATAGACTGGGCACTTCCTGTTCGTGGGGAGTGGCAGGGTGGGACAGATGCGAGCTCAGAGATAAGGTGGGGCTAGTCACTACCCCCATGATAATGGCTTCCTGCTCAAGAGCAGAGCTGTGCCGCTCCGATTGTGGCGTCTTTGAACTTAGACGCCTGTTTATCTGCCAGTGCAGACGGAAAGACAGACACGCAGTACCTTGTGTGTGTGTGTGTGTGTGTGTGTGTGTATGTGTGTGTGTGTTTACTGCAGTTCTGTTTTTAGCATGAGGCTGATTTACAGACGTGCTTGGCGGAGATGCTGTGGAGAGATGCTGTGTACTGATCCCACAGGAAGAGAGGGGTTTATAACAGGAAGTTCTATCTACTCTGGGGAGATCACTTCGCCACAAGGGTAAACGCAAACAATGTCATGTCATGTCAATGCAAACAAAGCGAATAAGAGGTTGTCGACATTGTGTTTGCATGACATATTCTAAACATTCCACGGTTGCTATACAGGCAACAACAATAACAATCGCTTATTTCCAAGTGACCTTCAATGAACAATAAGCTAATTGCTTCTAATCTAAGCACTCGTAATTCTGTGACATAACTCATTAGCAATTTACTTCTGTGTCAAAACAAATAGTCTGCAAATCAGTAGCACTGTGTAGAAGTCAATGTCACTGTAGAAACAAAAGAGACATTTCTGTGGCCGCAGTAGACACAACAGCACAGACAAACAAACAAAGGAAACAACACAACTGAGAGAACAGAGAAAGAGAGAGAGAAAGAAAAAAAGAATGAGGAAATTATGAAAAAAATGAGTTCTTCAGGGTGCAGTGAATAATCAAACAATGGGAAATTACTGGAATAACCAAGAAAAAGTTCGAAAACAAAAACAAAGGAAATCTAAAGAGTAGGAGAAAAAAACTTCCTGTTTTGAGAGGGATTCAGGATGACCTCACTTCCATGACTTCCTGTCTATTCCTGTTCTGATAGACCCTTACACACACACACACACAAACACACACACACACACACACACACACACACACACACACACAGACCACATACCACCACTCTCTCTCTATCTCTCTCTCTATTGCATTCAACCCGCATTTTGGTCCCTTTGACAGTGGACAAAGATATTATCCACCAAAAAACACAGATTATTGTTACAGCTAAGAGCAAAACCACTACTGTAGCTTATTCCTGCAGCAATCTTATGCAGTTTTTGCTACAATATGTATAGCAATTCATTCTGCATCATAGTAATTGGCATGCATTGCTACTGTACATAATTACAACAGAGTGACGGAAGAAGAACTAAGTTAGGAACAGGTTTCACACAGCGTAAGAATGCTATGTATGGCTCATTCACAAGAACGCTCAGTGCTAGTGTTGGTGCTAGAGTCCATGGGAGTCACTGGCGGAGAGACGAATCATAAGGAACTAGCCCCGAGACAGGCCAAAAGAAGCATGGACCCAGCTGTGAAATAGAGTTTGGATATAAAAATGGAATGAAGTTATCCCCACACTGAAATCAGTCTGGCAGCCAACTCCATCAAGAAAGCAGCCAAGGGCATTTTGGTGGAGAGCTGAGTTATTACTCTCCCTCTGAAAATGAATTTGAACAGATGCAAAAGTTTTTTTTTTTTGCTCTGTTTCTAGGTCATCTAGGCCATCACACCTGACCACTGTTGTCTTCAAAAGCACAACTATTTGATTGTAATAGCATTCAGTCATACGCAAATCAACCTCGGCAACCGCTTAAGTGATATTTCACTGGGTGTCATTTCACTAATTGCGTATTACCAAGCCTAATGATAAACACTGACAGTCATTTTCAAAAGTGTGTCTCCCCTCATCGGCTGTAATGCTCCCCTGACAGCCCCCCACAGCTCCTGTCAAGCGCTTCACTCCTGCCTGCCTGCCTGCCCTGCCTACTGCAAATGAGAGATGGACCCTCCGTGGACCGCCAGCGAATTTAACCTCATGCTGTGGCTTCCTTTAACATTCACCACTGGCCCTCTGCCAGAACAGCTCAGACTCTCTCTCTCTCTCTCTCTCGACCCCATCTCTTTCCTCTCTCTCTCTCCCACTCTAAGTCCGTGTGCTTGTGTGCTTTGGGTAGCTACGGTATCAGATAGAGATGTTCCTTACCTGGCTCACACACATGCTGCTCCAGGCAGTTTCTGTCTGCCTCACCAAACCAAGCCTGACAGATGAGCCCTCAGTATGTCTTACTTTCGTGAAAGTAGAGGAATGATTTGCAAAGGTGTTTCACAGTGCAAGACATGTTATTGTTCTGTGTGGGTTTAATTTTTTGTGCATGTGATTTTTTCAGATTTTCTAAAGCATGGGGTGGGGTTGGGATTGGTGGGATTTGTTAGAAATTGCCATGAAATAGTCAGAAATAGTCAGACTACAGTTCAGAATACAACAGGGCTTTGAATTTCAATCAACCCTTCAATCAAAAATTGGTTGAAATGAACATGTGTGAATAGGTCATGAACCCTTTTCTAAGCTCCCACTCTTCTACAGTATAGGCCCTTTATAAAGCAATTTATAAAATACTGTCCAGCACTCACTCAGCAGCTGCCAGCTCCGGACCTGCAGGCTTCTCTTCATGGTATCATGTGGTCCGGCTCCTCCTCCACAGTACTCATGGTTCTCTATGGGACACAGAACAGACACAGGGCAGTCAGCAGGCAGCTCAGCTCACATACAGCCACAGGCCAGTCTTCACTCTTACAGTACAGGGAACCAGGGTTGGGGCTGAGGTGAAACACAGCTGTGAACCTTTTAGTCATGACTGGGAAGAGTACAATGTAGCTTGGGTTCAAATATTTCTTTAAAACTATTCCATAACTAAAAATTACATTTTTAAAGGTTAAAAGAGGTAAGCAAATGGGGGACGGGGGTCATATTGTTGCAACAAATTTGACATTTCACAGTCTACTTATCTTACAATTATGTTTGACCTGTGAATAAGAAATGGCCCTGTTTTCATCTAAAATGTAATAATAAATGCACGCACACACTTACACACACACACACACAGAGAGAGAGACACACACACACACAAACACTCACTCACTCACATGTAACCTTTTTCATCTAATTTCTACAGTGATTGGACATGCAGCCTGTTAGGTGACATGGCTGCCACTTTATCATCTTGCTCTTCAAGAGCGGCAACTTCAAAGAACTGTCCTTCAAGAATACACACACACACACACACATATACAAACACATGCTCCAGCAGACACACATACACACAGACACACTTGGGAATATTTCATATGGTTTGGTAAATTGGATTTGTGGCCCCTAGGGTACCTATGTCTGGATGGTAGTCAACACGTATTTCTCTGAGATGATTTTATAAAATAAGCCATTTGGGTATTGCTGAGGAGGAGTGAACTGACCATGTGATCAAAAGGAACAAATTGCCTTCTTCTGAGAAGAACATGAATCATACTAAAATGCAGAAAAAAATATTTCAATGGTGTCTGTGTGTTGAAATGAAATGCAACTCAATGGTGACTAATCCAGTAGGTCTTACATGGTGTTATTGTTAGATTCTAGGTAACAGCCAAGCACTAACGTTGGAGATACACTGGCCATGTCAAGTACAACTAGCATTGCGATTTCACTTCATTTTTGTTGAAGCGAGACGAATCGTCACACAAAGCTTCTCGGGAGGGTGCCGTGACGGCTTGAAGTAGCTCCATCGCATCGGAAGTTGGGCTCTGCTCAACTTTATATAAATTAATCCTTCAAACGACACCATTAACCAGTAAAAGTAGAGCATCCTGCTTGTGCATTAGAAATCAATCATTTAAGAGCAGCAAGGAGCAGCTAACTGAAATTTTAAATGACACGCCTCACCTTCAAAATGAAGGAGGATTAGCGATTGCCAGAAAATCTGACGGAAGCAGTAGATCACTACCATAAGTGTCCTTAAGCCTAAAAGAAGCAAAGTCAGCCTGACCTCAAAGCCCTAGCAAAAACACCCATACAGTATTTGCACATACCCATACATCACAAAGGAATAATGTTGCATTCCTTAGGAATGGGTGTCATATGCATCGCTGTTTTATTAAGGTTTTCTCAACAGCAGTTACCTATACATTGAAAAAAGTGGGTGAAAAAGTGTTAAGACCGGGGGTGTGTTTCCCAAAACCATGGTTGTTAATAGTTCTCTCTCAGCTGTCAACAGTGGAAGGGGTTAGAGCTCTAGAAGGTTCTGAAAGAATGAGACACCTGCGGCCTAGGACTCACTGACAAATGGTCGGCATGGCTGAGGTTAGGGCAAAGTTATTTATCTCTTGGCACCAGGTTAAGGAGTGCCATGTTCTTCCTAAAAATGCTACAACAGCTCAGCCACATGTGAGAGGTCCAAGGTCTGGCTTTCAGCCCAGGATTCAAAACATTTATCAGTTATTTTTATTTTTATTTTTTATATTATTGTTATTTTTCTAAGAAAATGAATTACGACATGAATGCCAACCTGTTTCCCAAAACCACAGTTGCTAGTTAAGTGAGCCACTTTGGTTGTATGCAGTTGTTGGATGGCAACAAACTAAGTTGCCAACTGGTTAACACAGCACTCTTGGTCCCCCTGAGCCCTCTAAAAGCAAGAGTCAGGTGGCCACTCTGAAATAGTAAGTCTACTTGACTTATTTCACCAATTAATTAGCTTTAGGTGTGAGGGGGCTGAACTCAGAGGCTTGCCTTGTATCTTCCTTGTGTAATGTCTCACCTTATGCTTCAGTGACCGATCACTTGAAGATACAGGCTGCCGTTGGAACCACAGAGGAGTGGTACAATCAACTAATGTGTTTTGCAGTCACAGTGCCATAACATGCGCAGGGTTTGAGGGCTGTGGATCTCTATTGGGGTAAGGAGGAATAAGGGTGATGGTGAAGGGGATGGAGCTGTGAGACTGGACCTGTGACAGAGGATGGATGTGGGGTGGCAGTGGCAGCAGGAGGACTGCGCTGCACTGCCTGTCTTTGAGTCTGGGCCAATTTCACTACTACCCTTGCCTACTTATGCAAGACATCAGCGTGAGAGGGGGGATCGATGAACAGAGGAGAAAGACAGAGAGAGAGAGAGAGAGAGAGCAAGAGAGAAAGAGAGAGAGAGAGAGAAAGGAGGCTGTAAAGAGAAGGAGACAGGAACAGAGAGAGGGAGGGACAGAGAAAGAGAGAGAGTGTGATCTTGCCAAAACACTGACAGTGTGCATTTCCAGGACAACCTTGCAATCTCTGTGTTAGCACTAATATTGAATATTATGCAGAGAGACTGATTCACTATGATGCCAACTGTGTGTGTGTGTGTGTGTGTGTGTGTGTGTGTGTGTGTGTGTGTGGCTCTGCAAGTCCCCTTGCTCAGGAATAGCAAACCACTGCATGGCAACTGACACATGCTGAGACCACTGCGGTCGCCGTGGCAACCCTAATAGTATATCATATTCTAATACCTAAGCGTGAACTGACTTCACTTTTCCAGATAAATAAGTTGCTTGCCTGCTTGGCACAGAGCCCCAAAATACCCTGATGGAGGAGCCTTTGGTTTGTGCCCCCTGTCAAAAGCAATGGATGACGTCTTTCACAATGACTGCAGACAACCACCCTAAATAGTCTTCCTGAGGAGGAGCTGTGTGTGTGTGTGTGTGTGTGTGTGTGTTTACGTCTGATGAAGGGGGACTGGGCAGCTGAGTTTAGAGCTTGTCCAAGGGCAGCTGAAATGGCGTGACAATATAAAGCTGTCAATCGATCTCCCTTTGGACAAAGGCCGCAAGAATAACAATGCTTTTAATTTTATACTTCCTTCTATTTCACTGCCAGGGCTCCAGCATCAGGCTTAGTGGTAGAAGGCATCCTGAAATTTCCCTTGATCCATAGCAAAAGCAAGGGACTTAAGTCTCAAGTACCATAGGAGCACAGCTACAATCAGAACTCTCCAGAACACACACACATACACACACACACACACACACACACACACAGAAAGAGAAAGAGAGAGAGAGTCTGAGAGCATGTGAGATTGATTCATGTCAACAAGCCTTATGGGAAGCCCATACACTCACTATTTTATGAATCTCCCTCTTCTGATCTGCATTACTGATGCAAGAAGCAAAATGGAAAATAGGACTGACTAGAACATCCTTTCCTCCTTGTTCAGCTCAGACCAATTCTGGGGGGTGAGGGTACAGACTGCGCCACAAATCCACTCACCAAGGAGAGGGCAGTGTGGAGGCAAACAACCACTTTTAACCTGCATGGTGCCTTGGCTGGAGAGAACCTTGTTTTCAGCAGCACAGTGCAATGATGGAGTGGTTGACCTTAGCATAGTCAGTTTAAAAACTCGGCACAGGAAGGCTTCTTTATGCCATGTTGACAAGAAGTGAATTATTTACAGAAGAAAAACATGCTTATTTAACAGATGGAGAACTGGAGAAATGCTACCGCTTTTACTCTAAGGCTATAGAAGAATCCGCTACATAATGTAGCATGCCAAAAAAGACCAGGTGTGAATATACAACTGGCCTTTGTCTCTACATAAATCACCCTTTTATAATGATACGGCTCAGAATTACAACTCTGAATCTACCCCCCCTCCTCTCTCTCTCTCTCACACGCTCATGTTGTCTGACATTGTTTGAAGTGACTGACTGATTGATTTAATTTACCCACAAACTCATTTACGAGCTTGATTAATCCAATAGAGCACAACCACAGTCACGGCTTAATCTTGACTTCTCCAATATGGAAGCTACAGACTGAGACCACCTATCAGTCATTGCCAAAGCCAATGCTGGTAACAGCACAACTCAGATCACTGCTCCTTTCAGCTGTGAAATAAAAAGAAACGTGTTTATTTGTGTTGTTTCTACGCCACCTAGATTCAGCCTTGTTTTGGGATAATGCAAATGCACTTCGGTCGACACTTTCTTATCTAGAATCGGGTATCAAAAACTTGTTCCTAAATATCCTGCTGCAGAAGACAAATCCAAACAGCAGCTGCTAAAGAGCAATACTCTGGAGTGGCCCTAAGCTCATAACAGTTAACGACAAAACACTATTGCAAAATAGGAGGCAAGAACAAAAAAAAAGCTCCTCCAAATATGGTTGCCATGGCATCCTTCGATTGCATCAGAGGATGAGGCGAGACTTTGAAGGGGGGGCTTTAATTGCGCCTGTCCCGCGAGAGTCTCATGTCTAACGGGTTTAAAGATGCCAATCTGCTCTGCTCTCTCTCTCCCTCCCTCTCTCTCTTTGTCTCTCTTCCTCTGACCAGCCGGGGGGGCTTAAGTAGCTTGTGAGTCAATCATGGAGTGCTGCGCCACCCTAGCTTTATGTTTTCCTCGCAATTCGCTCCCTCTCTGATGGGTATCTGCATGCCAGCGCTGATAACAGCCAGCGGAGGTCATGACCCAGCGCATGTGTTTCCTGTACTCTCAACATAGGGCGCTTCAGGGGGGGCAGGGCCTGGCTCTGATCCAGACAAGAGAGATGTTCCGAAAGCCTCTTCCTCACCGATAACCACCTCCTAACCCCTGACAAATCCTAAAGCACTGGACTGGAGACGCACGGCTAGCACCAGCAAAGGTTTTGTTATATGACTGAAGAGGAATTGCAAACACATGCCTAGCTTCTATATGTACAGCATGTCAAGTTGGACAATACTAAGCCTTGTCATGAATGAAATAGACAAAAAGCAAGAGTTATGTAATCTAAAGGTTAAGTTTGAGTTTGGGATTTCGGGGGTGTTAATAGGCTTACATAAGACCTAATTATATGCCTGATTCA
>JAVQKI010124182.1:0-10819 GCA_036025975.1 Nematalosa erebi
ACAGTCATGGGCATATTGCTTTTAGACAGTCTGAACAACAGACAGGGTTAATACATCTTGGGAGACAGTCTAACAGGGAAAACATAGGAAAGCTATATTAAAATATAAAAAATAAAGGCATAATTTCTTTCAGACATTCTCACCATAGGCTAATTGGTCCCAGTTTCTCGATTCAGATATGGCATAATAGCACAGCCCAATCAGACTGGGTGTTGCATAGGCCAATCAAAATTATTTTTTTCTGTCACTCCTGTCATCTTTTAAAGGCATGTAGCCATATATGTGACAGAGACAAGGCCAGGAGTCTGTCTCTTCCCCAGAGAGTAGTCTTGGCCTCATTCATTGTCAGTAAAGGGAAGTTTATTCATGCATAGACTTCCATTGCAATCGATACAGCAATCAACAAGGAAATGCAAGTGGCTGCTGGGCACAAATGCAAAAGACGCTTTGACCTCTCCTTTGAGAAAACGGTAGCAGCCTTTTTAGGGGCTTTTGTGATCTGAGCTGAGATGTTAATGTCTGTGGCTGGCTGCTAGTCATGTACAGAGCCAAACTAGGTGAATAATTGTGGCAGTGTCATTTCTTTACCAGGCTATGTAAGCCTACAGTGTCCATTGGAAAGAAAATGCAAAAACAAAACAGGTTTATTTTTCTGTCGAAGCATGTGAATGCAGGAGTTCAAAGCTGTTGGATTAGCCTAATAAAAATTGATATGTGCGATAAAATGACTGGAGGTTCTTGAAAATGATAAGTTGGGGCTGGATTTGCATGATCATAGCTGCAGAGTTCCATCCCAGTTCTATTGTATCAAAATAGGGGGAAAAATCTGAGAGTAAAGATCATGTCTTCTATCTGTGTTGATTTAATATACCTTTCATATTTTGAAATATTTTAATATTCATCAAGCTTATATTGGTTTGTACCCTGACCTGCTACATTTTTATGTTCCATTTAATTTCCAAATCTTTCCCTCCCTGAAAGGGATTGGGTGGCGATGGTTGTTTAAGAATGGGGGAAGCAAAGAAGAGATAGCACTGAACAACAGCGATAATTTTTACTGCTTCAGGCCATTTTATTACTATTATCTTTCAGAAAAAGCGGCTTGTTTATGGAATCATATCACTGCAGGCTACACTAACAGCTGCAAGGATGTTTTGGCCTTTGCATTTCCATCTGAGTGCTGACGTCTCCACCTGGACAGAGACATACCTGAGGCACAAAAGGGAGAGCTATGGAGGTTTGAGAGTGTGTGTGAATACTTATGTGTAATACTAGTTCATAATTTCACAAGTCTGCATGCATAAATGCACAGGTGTCTATGATAAATGTTGCATGTGGACTAGTTGGCATGCGCATACTGTATCTGTGTGAGAGACCTTTTCATTAAGTGAGACCTTTTGTGTGCTATAGATCAGAGCCATACCTGTGAGTATTGTTCTTCAATCAATTTTTAACACTTTTTACAGTCAATGTTTTTCTTTCACAGAGGTGTTTCTGTTCATTATTGTATGACGCCAAGCTCATTTTACTCAATAGTTTATGTCTTAACAATTGTTCTGCTTGATTAGCTGTACCGCAGATATAAATGTGGTGACAAATGAGGTAAATCAAAGTGAGGCATAAGGACCACACCTGGGTGTATTCACACAGCAGTCCTTCCCTGTCATCAGACACTTACCTATAGATCATAGCTCACGATTGATGAGCCCTGCTCAACGCTGCTCAGTTAGATCGACCACAGTTGTCTGACAGTTACAGCACACTCACACACACATGCACCCGTTCACCCACACCGACCCTCGCCGCCACCACACACACACACACACACACACACACACACACACACACACACACAAACAGTTCTGTGTGCTTGTCTGTACCAGGCAGCAACCCAAGCAACAGCATGGACCAGATGAGCATGAGAGGGAGCCTGATGCACTATTTGGGGTTTAATCAATCAACCCCACAGGGCCGTAGAGAATCAGAGTCCCCCCACCCCCTCGTCCCCCCCAGAGCTGACTGAAGTGCTCATTTTTCTGCACCCAGGGACGTGGCACATCCATTCATTAGGGAGACAGATAGATATAGAGATAGAGAGTGTGAGGGTGAGAGATGGGGAGAGAACCAGGGCCAGGAAGAAGAGAGGGAGAGGCAGCAGAGAGAGAGAGAGAGAGAGAGAGAGAGACAGAGCTGGAGCGATTACATGGACAGAGAGATACAGATACTGTACGTATGTACAGAGTAAGAGAGAGAGAGGGAGAAAGATGGAAAAGTAGAACCAATCCATCTACCCTGGTGCTCCACTACCCTCAAATCTGGCAAAGGAGCACCCATGCTGAAGAGGGCCCAATCATTCACCCTTTAATGAGCTCTGTTTGAGGGCAATGCTTCAACCTCAATTTGCTGTAACATTACCGTACAAACAAGGGCAGAGCCAGGAAGTAAGGCGAGTTAAGTCGAACGCACACTCCAAAATTCTGAACAGAGAGACGGAGGTGATGGACACAAGTGGGCGTATCGCAATCAGTCACTTCCTGGGGAAAAAGACAGGCATCATTAAACCTTGCCCTCTGCGGATTATTTAAAGCTACTTATTTTTGCACCTGACCATGAGTTATACTACAGGGGGGAAGCTGCCTTGATTCACTCCACTCACCACAATAGATCTGCCACTTTCTGGAAACTCCATTATAGGTAGGTGGGGAAGCCTTTTAAATAAGCACAGTAGATTTATGAACTAATTTATCCCCATCATGTGATAGCCACAGGAGATACACACACACATACACATATACAACTGTGCCTGTGTCTCATATCTCACTCCACACAATGAAGCAGTACTACCTTTTCAGAGTAATCAGTCCCATTGATTAGCGAGAGAGAGGCAAAAAAACATGGAGAAATGAGGGAGAAGGGCAAAAAAAAAAATCAGGTAATGGGTAAATGCATCCAAGCTGCACAATCTCGCTCTGTGTGTCCGTCCTGGGTCCCATTTACATGGATGAGATGTGTCCTGTGTAAATGCCTCATCTCACCTAATTACTGTCATTTCCTGGCATTTGATGGGATTCATCCATTTGGGGAAGGTAATGATTTTTAAAGAAAAGGTCTGTTATTACACTGTGCTTCCGAACCCATGCCTCTTACTTCAGTTTCCTGTTTTTCTGCTCCCTTCAACTCCTGGTATGTCTGAGTGAATCTATGCATTGCACTTATAATAAATTATGACCCCTATGTGCCTTCATCTCCGAGGGTGATTTTAAACAGCATTTTTGTGGGCTTGAAAGGGAAAAGAGAGGAGAAGCCTGCATTGAAGCACCCGTTTCACAACATCTTATCTAAAATGAAGTGGCTCTAACTCTATTCAAGCGGCTCCGTAAATACGCTATTTGACCACCACCACAGCCTAGTGTTGTGCTCTGCATATATGCATCTTCCAAATACACAGCACATTTGTTTAGGTCAACAAATTCCTTTTATAGGCTCTATTAATGCTTCACTCTTCAATGGCCTTAAAAAACACCTCGGATTTGGTGTTAAGGTTTCCATTTTATTTGAAGCCAGAATGGGAGTTTATGAGGTTTTGGCAAAAAAAGATGTTCTTAAGATGGATTTCCTAGACACAGAAAATAAAGAAGACATTTTCCATGGTACATTTATGCTGTTCAAATTTTGAAAAGCCTTTCTGGCATATGCACTCAGGATGTGGAAAAGTTAAGCTTTTGCCGTTGGACATATATAGGATTTTTAAAAGTTTAATACATATCAGGTTATTTCTTTTACCATCTGGACCTGTTGAGGCTTCATTATACGGAAAGGATCTGATGGTGAAGTGCATGTGCGTATGACTGCGTATGTGTTCATCTATGTATACTTGTGTGTGCGCGTGTGTGTAGTATGAAAGAGAGACACTGTGTCTGTCCACACGTTTGCATTTGTTTGAGTGAGTTCGTGTCTCTGAGTGTGTATACGTGTGCATGTGATATGCACGTCAAGCAGCACTATGAGAATGCAAAGAGAGAGCTGTTTTGACCCCATCTTTCCCTGTGGGAGAATATCAGCCCAGTTTTCTTCTCACATGTCTCACAACTCTCTCTGACTGAGTCATCCCACATCACTCAGCTGGACTCAATTATTTTACCGTGCCCGTCTTCTGCATCATGTCCAACCCTGCCTGTCCATTCTCCTTGGATAATTTGTCCTCCAATACCGTTTGATTTCTCCATGGGTTTACTGAACCATTCTAATGACATCAATGAAATCACAATATGCAGATGAATACACAATTGAATCATAGTTGTAGCGTTAAAACAACAACAACTAAAACCAGTAATAGATCTCAACTATTGGCCAGTTTCTTTCCACCTGCACTGTGGTGTTGAATGCATCATTGGCTGGTAACGATGTTCATTACATCCCAGACAGGTGTTATATACAGAAAAGTAGGTGGGCAGGGACTGGTCTTGCCAAGGGCTATTGCACTTAGCTGCACCGGTACTCCCTGTAGATGTTATTTAATATTGATTGCCGGAAAGAGAGGCAAGCCATGTCCCTACAGAGATGCATATGCAAGCGTACGTGTGTGTGTGTTGGGGGGGGGATATGGACCCGTGTGGCTAAATATAGCCCCAACCGCCCAACCAAGCCGAGAAGCAGCGGTGTTGACAGACTCCAGCGGAAAAGCTGCCATGCCTCCACACACCTCGCCTCATACTCAAAGCCACTGAGGACCCCTCACTGTCTCAACAGCAAGAGAGAAAAAAAAGAAACAACTTGATGCATCAAAGCAAGCAGGAAGGTAGCTCTCAGGTATGGCAGCTTTATATTTGATCCCACCTATCAATACCAGCGCCACCATCCATTTTGGTTGTCATCTCCCTCTATTGATTTCCCTAAGAATTAGGTCAACATGGGGGTGTTGGTGGTTGTGGTGGTGGGGCGTATAAATCAATCTGCACTGTTGATACTAGGCAACCTTATTACCTTTGCTGCGCTTGAGCAGCACTTGCGGTCTGGACAAAGACCAATGCTTCATTTGTGAGTATTTCCCATCTCTCATGGTGCATATACATAAGTGCAATATGGCCGCTGGCAGAAGAATGAGTCTGGCTTAACATAAGTGATAGTGTTGAATGTGCAATACCATTCATAGACGGTAAATCTCCACTTCTCTCTCGACTCTCGCTGGCAATTTTTGCTTCATGATACCTCAGTGTTGCCCGGGCCCTTCAGAGATTACAAATGATAAATCTCTGTTTAGCATTCCAAGAAGGAAATCCACTGCCCTGACCTGCCCTGGAGTGCTGCATTGATAAAAACCAATATATATTTTGAAAAAGGCTTATCTGGCTCAGAGTCGGAGAGCTAAATAAAAAGCTTATGATTCTTAAAAACTTTACCTTCTGTTATATAATTTGAAGATGGATTAAATGATACACTAACCTCAGTTTGCACATTTCACTAGTCACAGTAGCGATAGATTCAGGTGAAAGATGATGTGCACCATTCTTTCACAGTCTGAGTCTACGAGAGTATCAGCCATGGGCTAAGATCTTCAATACAGACTAATAAAAAAAGGTGAAAAGCCACCATCTAGGAATAACACATAGCTCTCATTATATTCTCCATCATGTCAGCAGATGCTGTCTTTTGTGACATGTGTGACCAACAAATATGTGATAACAATGTTGATCTACCTCAGGGCACTGCAGAAAACTGCAAAGAGAGAGAAAAAAACACTGGGTAAGCAAAAGTGGCTTCAAAAGTGGCTTCAAAATCACCTTTAATTACGAGTCCTTCTCCAACCCTCCCTCTCTCTATGCTGCAACACTCAGCAAATTGCATCAAGAGGTGCGGTAAAGATGTTGCCTCCTCAAATTTCAGGGTGGATTACATGGGCCAATTTGAGCCATTCAGTGCGGAGCGCTAAGAACTCCAGCTTCATCACATCACTCTCTAAGGCAGGAAGAGAGCACAGGCTCACACAGGTAATCATAATCATGCAAATGAACTGGGCCAGAACAGGGAGATGGGGCATGCATGCACACACACCCACACACACACTCGCTCAAACACACTCACACGCACTCACACCATCAAATACATATAACTGCTGTCCCTACTCGTTCTGACTCATTCATAGACCAGTAGCCTTTTTCCCTGTCACTGGTTAGCTGATGTAAAAGATTTGATCAGAAAAGGTTCAAAAAATAGTTTTGTCAAGAATCCGTCTTCCGAAGAAAAGCAAGAACAATTAGAACAACAAAGACAAATAATGACAGTAGAAAATGAGCACCGAGATGAAATGACAATGTCGTCTTCTCAAAACATTGTTTAAACAGCTCAATGCCTCAACAACTACAAGAACAAAAAAAAGTAAGGATAGCAGGTGCAGAGCGAAGAGTGAGAAATGGCTTGGGGGTGTAGAGAGAGACAGAGAGAGAGAGAGAGAGAGAGAGAGAGAGACGAAGAACAGGGCCTTCTGAGTGTTATCCACAGCTGGCAGATGGAGAAGGATGAGTGCCGATGTTTTCAGCCCACCGTGTGACAGGCTGCACCACACCATCAGCGTGGAGGAGGCACCAGAGGACCAGGGGAGGAGAGAGCTCCTCCCAGGCACAGGGACGCACTGTTACTGAGGACTCCAGCTGAGTTTCATTTCCAAAGAATAATAACCAAAGCTCTCCAAGTGGGACTTTAACCCTCCCAGGTCAATGAGGTGTACACGACAAGCGAAATAGGAATTCTTATCTGCGATCAAACAACTCGATACTGTGTTCCGCGGGTGGGGACAGACCTCCTTTAGCGAGACCTATGCGTTCTCATCAGATTCGCTGGTTAAAGAGTCGGGGGGAGAGAGAAAAAGGTAGTCCGGCCCTCGGGTCCTCCTTGCCAGTCCAGCCTTTTTCCCGCGCTCTCGGAGCGAGCGAATTAGACCTAATGAGCTCGTCTGCCGTTAATTTAATTTTCTTCGCAGCCCCCCTGCACGGAGTTCTGCTTCCGTCTGTCAGAGCGGCGCCCGCAGCTGTGGCACCATTAACCCGCCAGGAGAGGCTCAGAGAGACGTGGGCGGGAGATGGCAGCAGCAGCATGGGCCTTAGGCAAATAGGGGTATACGCAACCTGTCGCTCCCATACACATACACACACACAAATAACACTCACACTAACACATAACACACTCAAATACCCACTCAAATATATATGCCTATAGTTAATATGCTGGACATCCCCTCCACCATCACATTTCCACGGCTTACAGGGGACTTTCATAAATAGATGATGCAATTAAGCACATGCAAACGCATACAAACCTTAATGACTATCATCATCATGCCTTTTCTGCACTGTACACACAAACACACACGCGCACACACATGCAGACACACACCTGTACCTCACTAATGAATGACTCTGGAATAGGCGATGCTCCATTAGCTTTACTTGAAGTCAGTGCCAAGCTTTGAAAGTGGCTTGTGTTCTTCTGATTTTTCATCCTGTCCCTTTTCTGCCTCTGATCGAAATGTCTCTTATCTCATGATGATTATCTTTATCTCTTGTGTGCCGTCATGGTGTCACATTATGACTTGATAAAGCACTGTGGAGTCAGCAGGAAAACAACAGCAACATTTATCTGGTAGCGAAAAGGGTCACCTTGTGTGACCGTGATTTAATTATCCAAAAAACAAAGGAAGTTCGATTCTCTAGCCACGCAAATTTTGGTATGAAAAAATTGAGAATTTTGGCAGATAGTCTTGGTTGACATTGATGCCTGTGGTGGACCCCTGCCCATATATTTACAACAAGGCTGCTGCTGTGCTGTTGTGCCAGAGGGCCAACCATTGCACATCACCTCCAGTGGTTAACCATAAAAAGATGAAAGAGAAAGAAAGAGAGAGAGAAAAAAAAACATGATACAAGATAAACAGTCCAGCTCCAGATGGGAGTTTTTCCCCCATCAGTCTCCTGAATGCTCGTGTAAGTCAAGAGTCAGGCCTCATCTATTGTGCTGTCAAGCCCCTCTCGCTTTCAATATGTCTCGGATTCCCCAAAAAGAAAAGTTCACCTTCCCTGGAGGATGAGGTGTATCGATTTTGCCGAGCAGCACTCAGAGTTCTCCAACTCCAACATAGATAGAGAGAATGTAGAGAGCGGGGAGCGAGAGAGCAGTGTGCAAATAGCAACGAGTCAAACCCGAGGCTGTTTGTAGAAGTGTGGCAAAGTCTGCTGCTTGGGGGAGCGCTCTCAAGCTTAGTGAGGATCATCATGACCTGAGGACAGTTACCAGAGGCCAGATAGATAGATGGATAGAGAGACAAAGTGAGGGAGAAAAAGATAAATAGATGTAATAATTTTCCCACGCGTCTAGTAAGGGGTGGAAGAGGGGGTGTGTGGGCATCACCACAGTCTCCAGCTTTCTGCTCAATCGCCCAAGAAGCACTTCAGGAAAGGAAAATTGGATTTGCATGTCTGCATTGATTAATGAATGTGCAGGAAGGGGTGGCTGGAGATTTCAAGCCCAGATTCATCTTAGCTTGGCAACATCCTAAAGCAAAAGCAAACAACGGCGACATGAATAAAAAGCATGATTTTTTTTTTTTTAAAGTAAACTTTGATGGAGTGAGTCTTGGAAAGAAAAGTTTCTTATCCAAACCAATGCAAAATCCTTCACTTTTGCTCCTTCATCCTTCTGAGCAGTTTTAACATATGCAAGAGGAAGGGTGCTGAGGTGAGCAAAAATATTTGTTTTCCTAATCCTTCTTCTCTCAGACTGTCTTTGCTGCTAACCCCCTGCATTTGCCAAAACTTTCAGACCAAAACAGTGATTTTCATTTATGAGAAATTCAAGAAAAACCGAGACTGCAGTAATCTCCACAGTCTTTGCTCTGTCGCTGTGACATATTGACAAGGGGGATTTCTGCTGCCGTGCAAAAAGGCAACCAACTGGGCCCACCTGAAAAGAAAGTTTTTTTTTTTTTTCATTTTGGAAAACTTTGAGAGGTGACCTAAGTCATTTAGTTGGCACAGACACACTTTATAAAGCCTATAGTCAGACTGTTGACATGCCCTTTGTTGTTCATTTGTAAGGGACCCATGATCAAATGCCTATTAGATGGCCGATTGCCTTGTCTTTATGGTGGCAATGGCAGGCTGCAGTGGTTGGCGCTGGATTGGCCGCTTCTTTATTTCCTGGTGACAGAGACCTTGCGACTTCATCACAGGATAATGGATGGTAAAGGGGGATGTAGATAATGGGTTAGATATGTGGGAGTGAAAGAAAGAGAGAGGGGGGAGATAGAGAGAGAGGCAAGAGATAAAATGAGGGGGGATATAGAGCACGAGCTGCCCAAGAAAAGGCACCGCTTGTAGCGAACATGGTTCCACCCGTCTGCGGGAGAATGAGAGCAAGGCTGCTGATTTGTGCCTAATAAAGATGTCACATCCTATCAGTGGCCACATCTACAACACGCGCTGAAATCCCACAGCTCGGGCCAGTCAGGGGCAGCCATGGGCGGTCAGCGGTGGACAGGCCCGTTGCGTGATTGATGGCGAGATGGAGCATTGCATGATGGGAGTTAAAGGGGAATGATGGAGGTGATGAAGGTGAGCAGTGTTTTTGCGAGAAATATAATTTATGTCGTCAGAGTGAGTTTGTCATCTGGCAATGATGGTGGTGATGATGGTACAAGCTACAATGAGCTTGATGAAGTGGCTTTGTTTGTTTTTTCTGTCAGGCAGCCTGCTAGCCTTGGTGCACTTAATAAGGGATGAAAAGAAAGCAAAATTAGGAGAAGCCCAGAGAAGTCTTGCTCCACACACATACAAAGAGAGAAAGCAGGAGACAGAGAGAGAGAGATACACACACTGGCCATAAAAACAGAGGGCAGCAGCCCATTACAAACAATTCTGAATGTTGAAGACTCTCTGGGTCATAAAAGCTCTTTCCAGCTCACTGGGTGGTAAAATCCCCCACACAGTCACAGCAGAGCAGCACTCATCACCTGACCCCTAGAGGGAAGCAGACTCTACAGTCAGAGGCAGTAGCCGGCACTCCTACAATACACCCTCTACGCCAGACTGCCCCCTCCCCACCTCCACAGGCATGTATTCATCCACCCATAACAACATGGGATTGAAAGAGTCCCTGCAGCCTATGGGTGTGTATGCCTGTGGTGGCCTTTTTTGCCTGAGTTTCAGGCGAAGTCTCCATACCTCAGTGGACAGAGAATTTTCACCTACTACTTTTTCTTGGAAAGAAAAAAAGGTCCAAACAGAAAGTTTTGAAAAAGTCCTAAAGCAAAATATTTGTACTCTGTGGACTGCGTAGATTACATAAAACTAAATTGGATGTCATGAATTTTCATTTAGAGGCCAACATAGTATGGGTTGAGTGTGAAGTATGACATACAGTACATGTACAACAGTAATCTGTCCTCAATGGGTTTTGCCCTGTGTTTTCTGGAATTGGGCTTAAAGTGACAGTTACCTCCAACCATAGCCCTGTTGTTCAAACTCACTGAGTGCTGTTGGTTGGTAGAAGAACAAGAGACTTTGGTACAAAAGAGACGCAGCTAATGCTAACTGAAGGCTGCATTAATATCACTTAATATCACAAAAGCACTTAGTGAGTTTTAAAAACAGAGCTATGGTTGGAAATACTCTGGACTAGAGCTTTAGGGTTGAAAATATTCTAAAACATTAGAAATCCTAAAAAGCCTCAAATGGACTATGAAGGCAGTTTTAGCACCACAAAAAAAAGGTCAAACACACAGGGATGTAGCAATGCTAAAGAAGTAATAAGATGTGTCCACATGAACAGT
>JAVQKI010124330.1:0-11153 GCA_036025975.1 Nematalosa erebi
ATGGTATCTTAAAGTGGATTTATGGATTTGAGACTTAAACAAGGAACCTAAATGTCACTAAGACTGATATTTTTTTCAGTCAAAGGCTCATATTCCTCCGGGATATCTCTTATCAATTGAAATTACCACTGGCGCTGAAAACTGATATATCTAATTTATAGTAACACTGGTAAAGTGGACATGTACTAACAGTCCAGTTAGTACCTGTGCTGGCCGTGTTGTACCAGGAATGTGGCTAGACACTGCAGGAGCATAATCTGTTCCCCAAACACTCCCACTCAGGGCTCAGTGATGGTTCAGTGGCGCAGCACAGACTTCAGGCGGAGGAGCTGGGACATGTCCACACCGCTGCCCCCGCAGACGATCATCACCAGTGGGCCGAGAGGACGAGGCAGCCTGCCCTCCGCCTGGAGCTTCTGGATCAGACCACTGTATACGGCCGCCAGTGCAGCTCCACACGCCATCTCCACCAGTACACGCTCTTCATCTAGACATCCAGTACACACATACAGCACAGCACACACATACAGTCAGTCAGGGCAAAGATTAAACATAAGCATGTACACACACACACACACCCTGTATATAACACATGTATACACACACTAACATGTATACAAACAAACATATTTAATTGTCATTCTACTTTTGGGGAATATAACTATTCTATGAAGTCTACTTTTATAATCACATTACTGTCCTTTTTCAAGAGTTTATTCTGCCTTGTGGGAAACAGGAAAGGATCCCTGGGCACTGAGTTGAATTATTCCAGTTATGCCGGGACAAAGTTTAGTAAATAACGTAAGCAGTTTCATTTTTGGGCAAACTTTCCCGTTAAATCCGTCTCTGTGCGCACATACACACACACACACACACACACACATATAATCAGCAGTTGATTTAAAAAGAACTGCACAGACACCGAACACTGTTCAGTCTGGGCAGAATATAAAGACTACACTGAAACCTTAACAGGGCTCTATCCTTTAAAAATAGCCGTCCCAAAGTGAGCAAACATCTGCAAGGCCTTGTGGCCGGCCTGTGGGGTGCTGAGGCATGTCATTATGGGCAGCCGCCGGGCAAACGGAGACAATAACATGTGACTGACCCAAGAACAGCTCCATCGCCTCCAGTGCCTCCAGGTCTGTCACCACCTCAGAGATCAGCCTGGCCTCCTGGCTGTAATCGAACGCCTGCTTGCACACAGTCTTCGCTCCCAAACATTTAGCCTCGCTGTTAAACAAAGCAGTCACAGTCTATTAAAACAAAGTTTAAAAATATTCAAATATTTATATTAGGCCGTCCACTCTTGTTTCTCGGCTGGACTGAGTGTTTATGAGTGCGTATGTTATGGGTCTGTAGCCCATGCCAGAAACAGAAGGCAGCTGAAGACATCAGCTAACATTAATGTTTTTCACAAAAATTATTATAGGCTTTCACATTTGTCAGTCTCTCTCTCACACACACACTCCCTGTCTGTGTATGTCACACAGAGACACAAACACACTTTGTACGTAGTTTTTAACATCGGCCTTTTACTACTAGTCCTGCATTACCTGGTGATGTCAGGCAGAGTGACCAGCTTCCCAGCCTTGACGGCAGCATTGAGGCAGTCTGCTCCAACTGTCTCCATGCAGAGCACCGGCACGCTCTCCCAGCCCACCTCATTCAGGCCCTGCACCACCCCGCACAGCAGGCCTCCTCCCCCTACTGACAAAACTATAGCCCCAGGCTTCTCAGGGAGGGAGGCCTTTAACTCTCGCACTATGCTGGCATGACCCTGCCTATTGGAAAAACAAAGTGTCAGTTATTTTTATGTAATGTAATATCCAAAGACATATGGCATAGTGTAGTTGTAACACCATAATAACAGGTATGATAATACTGTGACAGCAATCACTCTGTTACATATTCTTTTGTAACTCTTTTTTATGTAATCTGTTACAGCTTTTGAGGCCATTGCAAAAGCTGAAATACTGCAGAGCTGGCACATGCACAGGTAATTTAAATAGGCAATATTTCACCTTAGCAAGTTGCTTACACAAGCATGACTACCATTATAGTGCTGACAGCAAACTCACCAGAGCATGGGGTGGTCAAACGGAGGCACATATGCCAGGCCCTCACTCTCCACCTGACGCATGGCCTCTGCATTTGCATCATCCCAAACCTGTCAGATATACATTGGAACCATCTGGGTACAGATAACATAAACAACGAGTGGTCTACTGGCTTTTTTGGGCATTGATGATTAATGATCCATTATGTCACACAGTTGCCTTCAAGGCTGGATATTCTTTAGACCCACCTTGCCCACCACTTTCACTGTTGCCCCCTGATCTGTTAACTTCTGAACTACAAGCTCTGGTGTTGATGTGGGTACAACAATGGTCGCTGGGATGCCAAGTTTACGGGCAGCATAGGCTGTAGCCATACCAGCATTTCCACCTGAACAGAGAATTTATGAGTGTAGTCATGGTATGTAAATGAAAACGCAGCTCCATACACTTTCAAAGCTACCTACCTGAGGCACAAACAACTCCTTTAGATCCCGACTGGACTACCTATGAGATGGGAAAACACATGTAATATGGTACCTATAATGTAGTAGTAAACTTAATATCTTTCAAATGGTTTATGGTATGATCTCATTATTATCTAGAAGCCTGGACTTTAAAACACAGTTCCCTAAGTCAACACTGGAGGCAGTAGTCTGCCGGAAAAGAAAAAAAAAAACCTTTTCAAAACATTAAAATGGGACATACTACCTACATCGATGAGCGCATAGCAAAAGTGACGGCTTACTTTTTGGCACAGGTGTCCGATACCGCGAATTTTGAAGGAGCCGGAGGGCTGAGAATTTTCCATTTTCAAAAGCACAGTGGTCCCCGCTCGTTTAGACATGCTTACACTCTCCAGTAGTGGTGTGTTGATATGAAAGCCCTCTGGATTCGACATGGTTGGCGAGATCTATGGAATTATTGTTGCGAGGGATATTAAACAGAAATATTTTGTCAGTTTTACTTTTTGTTTTATGTCTGCAATTTTTGCTGCAGGCAGGTAGCCTACACGTTCGTCTTGGCTTTACCGGAAAAGCATGAGGATTTTCTCATGCAGGTTTAAGGCCAGGCCTACATCAGTTGCTGCTGTGACAGATTCGTAATTCAAGAGCTACAAAAACCTGCATATCCTGGTGGAATGTGTATCTACAGCCAGTGCAATTTGTTATAGTTTAGGGCGGACGAAAGGACACGGCCGTATGTTTTCAACTTACCGTTAAATAATGTTCCGTATGCTGAGTAGATAACTTAACTAGATGACCCTTTGGCGTCTGTACGTTTGGGTGGCTCAAAGTTCACCTGCTAGGCTTCTAATGTGCCGACGACTCATCAAGGAATTCTTACCTCTGATATAAAAATATAATTCTTGGGTCCAATACGCCCTCTGTGGGCCATCATATTAAATGCGTGTCGTCTAAATTTCTCATGCAACTGAAAAGTGGAACGCTTTCATGGTAGCCTACAGGCAGACAGCAAGAGTTTGCCATCAAAGGACTTATAAGGAAATTTCTCTTGAAGGAAAAGTTAGCTGACGTGGGTTCTACATAATTTTAGGTAGGCTTAACGATACAGTTGATATATAGTTCACAAAGTATTCATCATTTACGCAAATGTCGCCTAGGCTCAAAATCTGTCCCACAAAAATATCTGCACTTATGTACAACTCTGCCGTACAACTCGCTCTCTTTCTCTCTGTACACTGTACTGTTCTAACCATTGTTTACGCACCTAAAGCTTTTCGTTTTTATGCAGATCTAAATGCTGATGTTTTGCAGTTGGTAATTGTTATTTTGTGTCGTAAATCCGTAAGTTGAGCTTTACTTGTACTGTGCGTCATTATCAGTACGTCAGCGTGGACCAAGACCAGCATTATGAAAGGCCTCTCCTTCCAACAGGCCCTTCCTAGACGCTCATGTCAGGAACAGCTTTCCTCCTTTAAGGCCCAGTGACTGATGCCCCCCTCACAATGTCACTGTCAAAAATGGATCCTTATGTTACCCCATGCCATGATCGATCTAACTCCTTGACTTTCCCAGCAAGAAAGCCTGCACAGGCCCCTGTCTGGCCCACTTTCGGCTGAGTAGCCTATAGGGCCAGCCAACACCAAACCCACATGGGACAGTGAGACGTCTCCAAGCTCCATAAAGGAGTCCAGTTGCTTATAACTGAATAACTTGACTATATCATGAATCTACTTCTGTTCTACATTTAACTAAAAATAATTTTACACTTATGCTTTGTTTGTTGTTTTCTTTCTTTTATCAACAGCACAACAGAAGAAAAATCATACAGGCAGTATTCACATTGTCCCACTCTGGGATCTCTTTTATTTTTATACATGTAAAGGACACCTTGTGTAAATTGTGTGTATGATGCCATTCCACTCAGCTGTGTCTCCACCACTTTTAATGGAAGTATTCTCTTGCAGAGCATTTTAAAAGCATTGCTTTCATCATATGCATTAAATAAAGAACACTTATAACAGGAAAAATATAATACAACATACACATTCCTGTCCAAGTGTTTTTTGTTTTGTTTTGTTTAAAAAAAAAAAAAAAAGTATTGCGTAAGGTTACAATTCAAAATAGAGGATCTCCCCGTGACTACAGTAAGTCCTTCATATTTCGTAGATTTGACCTCTGACTAATGCTGCAACAGATTCTGCTGTTTGTTGATAGTTATCCTTAAGAAACCTCTCATCACTTGCTCTTCTGCATAGCCTTCACTTCTGCACATCCGCACACATTCACAAATTAACACATACACTTTTTCCTCCCTGAGCCACTTCCTCTGTTTCCTTCAATAAAAATAAGCTCTCTGCTAGCCTCAAGATACACCTCGCCTTCCTCTATAAAAGAGAAAATAAAACACTTTCAGACGCCTTTGGTTCCTTCCTTTTCTCCGACTCAGCTCCTGTGTTCCACTTCGGTCTCCGACC
Source organism: Nematalosa erebi (assembly GCA_036025975.1). Lineage (NCBI taxonomy): Eukaryota > Metazoa > Chordata > Actinopteri > Clupeiformes > Clupeidae > Nematalosa > Nematalosa erebi. The sequence goes on from JAVQKI010124330.1 coordinate 4,999, forward strand.
ATTTCCTCTTTCTCTCTGCATCCATCCACACACACACACACAGAAAAATAAACACACTTTCGAGGACACCCTTGAAAAGTTTACAGCACAACCTCCGTTCCCAGTCTCTCCTTCTCCTCACGTGCTCATTCCGTCTTCAAGCTGGCCCAAACCACCAGTGAACTGTATCAGAAAAGATCATCTGAAAATATAAGAACGCTAACGAAGCTGCATGATCCAAGTGGGGAAAAACAGAAACAGGTTCAGCCATATTAAAGTAAACAGCCGTGAATGTAGGTGGAGCACTAGGTCTGTACTTCTCTTTCAGTCTACCTCCCTCCTCTCTCTCTCTCTTTCTCTCTCGCTCTCTCTATCTATCTCTCTCTTTTCCAGACGCACATGTAAGAGGCACCCCAGACACTAGGACGTCAGGCCCAGGTCCGGGCACCCCGACATGGGGCGCTGTGCGTGCATGTGGGCATGGCCCTCTCCTCCCTCTCCCTGCAGGTGTGCCCAGTAGGCACGGGACACGTGGAGAGGGCAGTGCCCCAGGGCAAAGCTGCTGTCTGCAGGCGCCAGTGGATCACCAGGCTGCTCACAGGAGCTTGCACTTGCATATGGTGGCAGCCAGAGGGCGCTATGCCAAAGAGCGCTGTCTGGGCTTGATCCTGGGATATAACTGTTGGGGAAGATAACAGAGAAGAAGCCTTTAAGAAATGGAGTTGATGACATCGATAATAAACCTGAACCTACAGGGCATCTAGCTATTCAGTATTTAAAGCAACATCCACAATAAAATCGAATCTTGATTCTTTCCCTACATAGTTGTTGTTTATCTAACTGCCACTACTACAATGTCACTTTGTGCATAACAGTTGCTGTTGCCCCTTACCCCTAATAGGTTGCGTGGTACATAGCCCTCCTTATCGTTCAGACGTGCCCACCACCACTCTGTTTCGCTGTCGTCACGACGACGCAGCACGGTGAGGGCGTCTCCCTCGTGGAAGGAGAGCTCGTCGGGCGACTGCGCCTCGTAGTTCCACAGAGCGTACACCGCCCCTTTGTTCATCACCCCCAACTTCTCCTGGACACCTGGAGAGCAAAATAACGAGCAGGATGGTCAGTGAGCGAACCAACAGGATAATAACGAGAGAGAGGGAGCGAGAGGAAGAACGATAGTGATAGAGACAGATGGTCACCACACTGCCACCACCAAAGCAATAAATCAGGTATTAACTTATGCTTCGCTAATTATACCCAACCGGTGTGTAGTGTAAGCTTACGGTCCTGCAGGTAGGAATAAATATCTTTGGCTTAGACTCCATCTGGGAGATACTCCAGCCAAAAGCTGGAGGGTGGTGCTGACGGCTCTAAGTGATGCCTCTAACAGGCTCTGCGTTATTGGAGTGTGGCAGGGAGCTTTAACTAGGCATTGAGTTACAGTTGGATCCTCTTTTACAGCCTGGAGATGATACCACTGGCAGCGGAGCCAAGGCATGGAGGGGAGACACAGTGCCTCAGCACCTTAGAAGAAGAGCTGGGGGTGAATGATGCCTTTCTGCTAACCAGCTGTTCAAGATATATACCTCAGTATAGAGCATACGGTATATAAACCAACTGTTTAAATCTGAAAACATACTAGCCCCTCGGCACTCAAATACTTGTCTGAAAACAGCCAAAACAAGACCCAACACACACACACACACACACACACACACACACACACACACTTACCATAAAGGAACTGAGAGCACTGGATGTATCCCTCCTCCATCTCCTCACACTTGTCTGCAGCTGTCTCCACATCGCTGATGGTCGTTGCAAAGATGGCCGCTCCAGACTCCACCAGCAGTTTGCAGAGATGGACGCTGTTGCAGGAGGCAGCACAGTGTAGAGGGGTCCTGTACACACACACACACACACACACACACACACACACACAAACACACATCCAGGTGGTTTTATCTATTCAATCATTATTTTTCAAAACAATATTTTTGTTTTTGTTATCGACTTGTTAGCTATTACCAATTGTTCAAAAATGCTTCAAAGCGTCACCAAAAGACACACAAAGAAAGAGGTGCACGGTGTATCTAGTGATTAGATGCCAAGACACACAAACAGATTCCTGTATCAAACGTGTCAGCCCATAACAGGAAGGCATCAGGTACGTCCTGCCAGAGCAGGCTAATCCCTCTCCACAGAGAGAGAAGCCAGTGCTATTAGTCTTACCATCCATCACTGTCTGCCGCATTGACGTTTACGCCAAAGTCCAACAGGAACTTAACGATGTGGTGGTGCCCGGCACATACAGCGTTGTGGAGTGGAGTGATACCCTCATCGTTGGGCGTGCTCGGATTTTGCACCTGTACAGTGAGAAAGATGACATTTTGATTTAGGATTACGGTAACTCATTTTGTAGGTAAATGTTATTATTCTGATCAATTAAATTCAAAAGAAATATGGACCTTTGAAAATTTCAAGAAACAGTGAACTTTAAAGTTTTCAAATATCAGCTAAATGCAATGCTTTTTTGCACCATATAAATACTTCAATTTGAAAGTGAGCGATGGGGGACATGTGGGTAACTCATAAGCTATCCTCTGTTGTGATGGCTGTATTGTTGATATTATACTGATATTTTCAGGTGCAAATGTTGCTCAACAAAATGATCAGGGATAACAACAACCCAAAACAGTTTAGTCTGTCTGACTTAGAGGGTCCAACATAGAGACCTTTGTGAGTACCTCATAGATGATTCTCTGCACCAGGTCAAACTCTCCCTCCAAAGAGGCATCCAACAGCAGAGCCAACGGGTTAAACTTCACCCTCAGTCCATGACCTGTTCGCTCAGAGCCTGGCTTCTTTAGGTTGGTCCGTTTTGCCTGAAGAGGAAAATAAAACATTGAAAAATCTGTTTAGTTTAATATGCTAAGTGACATCAGTGATGTGTACATGTATTTGGTTCTTTGCCGAAACTTGAAAAATACATATATTGTTATTCTATATTTGACATCTTCTAACAAATTCTGAATAGTTATTCAATGAATAAATGAATCTTAATAAGGAATAGTGACTCATCCTGATATACCTTTGTATGATTTATTTTAGCTTAGCAAACATAAACACAGCCTACACAAATCTGCTATGTTCTGGCTCTCCGTTGGAGCGTTGGCCATTCTAAGTGCCCACACTCCTCGCTATCTGTGTATCAGGTGCTAGGTGTGCCAAACAAGCTAATCCAAATGAGCAGCCATGTGATGTTTCTATTTTGTTTACGCCAAGCGCAGGTGTTTGTTGTTCATTGCTCACAGACATGCAGTGATGCCAGTGCTAAAGTACCTATGTGAGCTCTGACAGCTAGCACAAAATATCTTCAAAGCATTTTGATGACCCGGTGACCTTACTGTCATCTTTACGACTTTACTATGTTGTAAGTGGGAAAACCTAAACACGACCCTGGCTCTCATAGCAAGGAAGCCCGGTTGGCAGGTTGAGTGGCTTGAGGCACGTGATGAAGGCAGCGACTGCCGAGTCGAGTGCCCCAGTTCAAATCTCTTTCACTTGCGCCTGAACGCACCGCAGCAGGCAGAGCTATCTCACACTGATGAAGCTAACACCATCCAGGGGCCAGAGGCCATCGTCAGCCAAAGGGGGTAAGAGGGTAAATAAAGCTGTGTCTCCAAAAAAGAAAAAAAAAAGGAAAACGGCACTCAATGTTTTCCCACACACTTACGCCTCATCAAATATGCATGAGGTTTGTGTTTGTGTGCCCGCCCTGAGAGCCACTGTGATTAAAATGAGCTAGGCAGACAGGAGACTTAGCGCTAATGCTAATGTTAGTATCCATGTAACATGAAGTGCTCAAATAGCTATCCCAAATCTGGTTGAGTGCACAAATGAGACCTTGGCATGGCTGGCATGCATGACACGGTTCACGTTTTACATTTTAATATGGGACACATCAGAGACTAATTACACCCTGACTTCCTTTTTTTCTGTTATTTTTAGCTTGCTAGCCGCTAGGTGCTATAATTGCACCATTCACAGATTCCTACTGGATGTGAACTAGTTCAGATTTCAGATTCCACAGGTCACATGGAATCTGAAACAAAGATAGACAGACTGGAGGCTACATTCTCAACTTACTGACTCACTCACCGACGGACTTGGGGGTGAGCCTGGTTGAGGCTGCTTCTCAGGCTCGGCAGGAGGAGTGCAGGCTTCAGGTACTGGGCTAGTCTGGGCATTTGTGGGGCCGCTCTGGTGGTGGTGGTGGTGGTTGTTGTTACTGTTATCCTCTGTGGCATCTGACACTGCCACCCTGGATGTTTGGGGCGCAGGCTGGGCATCGGCGATCTGAGCACTGGCTATTGTCTCGGCACTGGGATGCGCCAGCCTGTTCTCATTCGTATCTGAAGACGGAGGGGACCCGGATGGTGGAAGCAGGGGAGCGTCGGGAGTGGGCACTTCTACAGCAGGTGGCATGGCAAGGCTGTCAGGCACAGGTACGTTCCCATTGGTGGTGTCCGCCTCGCTCAGGATCATGGGCGGGCCCATGTAGCTCAGCGGGCTGTCTGGCTGGTAGAACGGAGTGCCAACCGTGCTAGTCTCCATGCCCCCGGCCAGCGTGTTGAAGCGCTGGTACAGCAGCTTCTGGATGTTGGGGCCGGCGGGCCCCTCGGGCTCGGTGATGGAGCTGCGCTTTTTGAGCGGACGGGGCGCGTTGGCCAGCTTCCGGCGGAGCACCTCGAGGTCAGCGTCGCTCTGGTAGCGCAGCGGGGAATGGGCCACGGGCGTGAGCTTGGTGGGACTCAGGGGCCGAGGGATGCTCTCCACGCTGGGCGGGGGTAGCGGGGGGCCCTCGGCGTCTGGCTCGTCACGGCTGCCCTGGTGCTGGAAAGGAACAGGGGAGGGAGATGTGGAGCTGGAGGGCAGGACTGGCTTCCCGTACACTAGAGACAGAAAGAGGAGAAAGACAGGGAAAGAAAATGATTGATTACTGTATATTCCAGTTCCAAGAGGTTAGGATTCAGCTGAGAGAACTTAACACCATTTAGTTCTTTTACCTCAGGCTTCAAACTCCACTCAAATACTATGCTACACTTAACTAACTTCCAATAGAAATGAAGTGTCTGACGTTTCCAGTGGACTCCTGGAACACTTGACACTGCACTCTGTATATCACTGCACTTAGCGCTATCTTCCAGAGAAGATCATGAGCCTTTTAGTCATATTTTGACATACTGGCTGCCATCTTTGTATTAAATGATGTTGGATGTTGATGCCTAGGGGCATAATTACTCTTCCACAGAGTTGGATTTAAGAGGTGGTTGCATAGCAGTTAAAGAACCTGAACCATGCTAGTAACCTGGCAAGTTGCGGGGGAATCCCGGCTGCCACCACTGCCCTTGAGCAAGGCACTCAACTCTAAGTTGCTCTAGGGGAGACTGTCCCTGAGCAATTGATTGTTGACAAAATGTAAGTCGCTTTGGATAAAATGTAACTGTATTATCTTGGACATCATCCATCCATCTTGTCTCTTTCATCCTGAGACTCACCAGCCTTGACTGCCGGTCTGCTGCTGCTGGGGTAGCCCTTCCCTGCTGGCTGCAAGTACATGTTGTAGATGGAGCTGGAGTTCATGGTGGCCGGCCCCTTGCGGGGAGACTGTGGCCGGGACCCCCTGTCCGTGACGAAGGGTCGCACGGCGGCCGCCAGCGGTGGGTCAGGCCTGTCCCCACCGGGGAACATGGGCGACCCCGCCTGTGACAAGGAGGGGCTCGGGGGCACCGAGATGCGCTGCTGGATCTGCTGGGAGGCTGAGCGGGAGGTCGGGGGCGAGGAACGCTGCCAGGCCAGGGTGGCGGGTGCAGAGCGGGGCAGGGAGCTGGTGGAGCAGATGGTGGAGTGGTGACCCGCGCTGGGGTACGTGCCGTAGGTCGGGTGGGGCTGCTTTGACAGCGCGGTCACTGCCCCAACCAGCCTGTTCGAGTCCAGGTTCTGGATACAACAGTGAACATATGTACAATTAGCATATTTCTTTATGTATTTTACATAGAAAACTAACGACGCTAGATTCAAATAACTTTGTTGAACTAACTAATACAGAATTCATAATCCAGAATCCAAGATGTGATCCAAGACAAAACAACACAATAAAAAAAGTTAGGTAT
>JAVQKI010124398.1:0-10840 GCA_036025975.1 Nematalosa erebi
GTGTGTGTGTGTGGGTGTGTGTGTGTGTGTGGGCGTGTGTGGGGGTGTGTGTGGGAGTGAGGGGGGGTGCACAGGTGCTGAGAGTGGTGCCTGAGGAGCCAGGAGAGGCCCTTTAGTGATTGTCAGCCAAGGCTTCTGCTGCACCACTTAAAGTCTGATTGCTCCACGACCCCTGCCAAGTCAGACCCACTCAAACAGAATGGGAGATGGGCCTGCCCAAGCCCCGGAGAGACAGAGTGAGAGGAGGAGGAGAGAGAGAGAAGGGAGGGGGGGTTAAAGGGTGGAGAGAGGGAGAGGGAGCCCATCACTCGATCTCTTTCTCTCTGCCCGCCAAAAACCTCTCAGTTAGAGATATTGGGATTAATGTGGCTTGCTTGGCCACAGTGGACCACTGGACTGGGTGGTCTTTAAAATAAAAAATTTGAAAAGGTGGTTAAGACCACATCCCCTATGTGCCTGTGGATTAAAACAATCATGTGAAAAAGAAGAAATAGTATAAAATGAGAAGAAGTTAAATATATGTTGTATGGGCACTAGCGATTTGAAAGAAAAATGTAAAGTTTCCCTGAAGAACCGTTGTAAAAACACCACATCGCTGCATTTCAGTCCAAAGTCAGTGGTCCCAAAAACCCCTCAGCTCATATCTGGTACAGCCACGGAATTTACGCAACAACGCTTAGTTGTATCTGCTACAGCTCACTGCATTTAGACAAACAAATAAATGAAAGTGGTTGGATGTGTTTGGTGCAATCCAAAGAATGTCTCTTCCTGTCCTCTCCAAAGCAGTCTCTCGTTTCACTTCTTCGTCTTTTCTTTTGTGATCTAAACCCTGATCTAATCTTGTGTCTCCATGTGCCTTTCCTCTCCGCAGTGCGGGCGTCGGACGCACGGGCTGCTTCATCGTGATCGACGCCATGCTGGAGCGCATCAAGCACGAGAAGACGGTGGACATCTACGGCCACGTGACGCTGATGCGCGCCCAGCGCAACTACATGGTGCAGACGGAGGACCAGTACGTGTTCATCCACGACGCGCTGCTGGAGGCCGTCACCTGCGGCAACACCGAGGTGCCCGCCCGCAACCTCTACACCTACATCCAGAAGCTCACGCAGATCGAGACGGGCGAGAACGTCTCCGGCATGGAGCTCGAGTTCAAGGTAAGCTGACGAACGAAGACCTAGGGATTTAGCACCAGATTCCTTTAGTCTCTCACTGAAGAATTTAGAACTTAGAGTTATAGTCTCTGAACATCTTCAAACCTCTAGATAAACTGAACACTAGTCCGTCTCTTGTGTTGGTCAATGTTAATTTGATTTCATTTGTGTTAGTCTCTAGCTGTACCCTGGGATGTCCATAATTGTGAATCCCAATGTCCCCCATGGGCTCTCAAAGACTTGAGTGGCATGATTCAACTTCTGATTCATGCAAGTGAAGTCCTTGGGATAGGGAGGACATTAGGATAGCCTCAATCACTATCATACATGCCTGCTACATCAGAGGGGTTTCAGTACGGAGTAAAAAAAACTAAAAAGTAAAAAAAAGAAGAAGAAAAGAAACTGAACTTGATCACTGTTATTGACTTTAACTGTCTTCGCTCCTCATTAATCACAAATCGACAATTAAAGTGGTGCTTTTCTCATGCAGTCAAACAGGGCATAGCGAACAGTTTAGGGCATATATGTGGCAGTCAAGGGACAGCAGACGGCGTTGCTACGAAACTGACTGGAAAAATCTAGTTATGGCAGCTGTATAGCATGTTTAGTGGGTTCACTTTCTCACGTCACATTACCTTTTCATGAGTTTCACCAGGGGGAGGAAACAGCCCCCAGCTGTTCTACATTAGCCACAGTATTACTGAATCTGCAAGGGGCCGTTAGCCACTCGGTTTTATATGCCAGTATAACGCGGGGGCATGCTACATTTAAGTCACTCGGGGTCTGTCGTCGGTCAGTGAAGGGTTCCTGCTGCCATGGAGAAACAGCTTGACTTCTGAAACTTCTTTCAAAAAGGGAAAGAGCAAAGCAGTTCAGCTACAGTCGGGTCAATGAGTTGGTGTATTTTAAAGACAACAAATCGGCCGCAGTCAATGTAATTGTTTTCAGAAAATGAGCCTGATGATGTGATTGAAACAGGGTTGTGAAATGCGATGCCCCACATACGTACACACGCTTTCGAGGAGCACACAAAATGGCCTGGTTTACCGTAAAAAGCAACCACGAACCTAAAGCCCATGCTTGGCCTACAAACCAGAAACAAAAACACAGGAGATTTTAGAAATAAGATGATAAACTTCCCACAGGAAATGCTGTTCCCTTTTCACATGCGAATGACATTTGATTCCGGCGTTTCTCATTTGACAGGAAAAGCTCCCCCTCCCCCTCACAAAAACTCTTACCGTAAGTCAGTGAGTGATCAGATAGCATTTCAAAAAGCTCAGTGTGGAGTCCATTCAAGTAGTCGCCCGCATATCCTACCCATTCTGAAACCCCCAACCCCATTTTCAACCCTGTCCCTCCTCCCCCCCTCCCACACACACACACACACACCAGACACACACACCAACACTCCCACCATCAACCCTGTGCCAACTCCCCGAGTCCTCTGCCAAGTTGTGCTGGGGTTTGCTCAGGGGCCTGAGACTGCTGATTAGCCAATCATAGCCCCCCCTCCAGGCACTCATTCCAACTGGCGTTACAGCGGTGAGGTGAGACAGTATGGGGCCTGCGGCTTCCAACCCCCCCACCACACCAACCTCCTTCCCCAAAAACAAGCCTCCACACCCCACCCAAACCACCCAACCCCCCCACCCCCCCAGTTGCCTACCCACTGTAGTAAAAAAAAAAAAGACCCCTCAAAGAGAGCTTCCAATTTTCAGCCCCGTCTCCTCTCCTCCCTTTCTCTCGTCTTGTTTTATTCCCTCCGAGACAGACTGAATAGAGTCGGGGAGAGAAAAGCCTCTTTGCTTCTGTCAAACACCAGACCACCCTCCATTCAAATGACACTTGCCAGATACGGAAATGGAAACACCAACAACAACAAAAAAAAAGCACACAGAAGGACAGAAAAAGAGGGGGGAGGGTAAAGAAAAAGAAAAAAGGAGGGAGAATGAGAACACCCCAGAACACGATTTGTCAAACTCTCGGGCATCCACCCACCACTTTAGCTTGTCTGTCTCTCATTCAAGACGTTGCGAGGCTGCTTGGCATAAACGCGACAGCTCACACTGATAGCTTAGATACACTGACACGCTGAAGGCTCATACCCAGAATGCACCACACCACACCCCACCTCACCCAGTACACACTGGCAGCAGTCAGCGAGCTCTGCAGGGGGCTTCATTTTGTCTCCTTAAGAGTGCCAGCGTTTTGGGCAGCTGTCCATAAAAGCTTCGCCACCAAGACTGTGGCTGTCACGTCCGTCTCCCAAGCAGACACTTTTACAGGGTTCATGATGTAGGCTTATTACAGTAGGAGTCTCTCTCTCTCTCTCTCTCTCTCACACACACACACACACACACACATACCTACACATACTGTACACGCATACATATACACATACACAAATGCTTTCACAAACACACAAACATACACACACTCACTCATTCACATACATAAACATGCACACACACACACACACACACACACACACACACACACACACACATACACACATACAACATTGTGTCTGACTTGTCTGTATAGTATACCTTGCAGCGAAACCCCATACTCTAACACTGGTACTCCATTCTCCCCTGCTAGGCTTATAAATAGAACATATAGCATTCCATAGCTGTGACACATTCAAAAGGGGAAAAAAAAGCACCCTGGCTAAGAAAGAACCCTGAAAGAGAAAAGGAAGAGTGAGAGGAATATTTGGCTACCCTAGAGGTTTCTCTGAACGACACACACCACTAGAAAAGTGATTCTTTCCCTTAAGACATCATTAAATTTCTCCCCCTCTAAATGACTGTGTGTGTGTGTGTGTGTGTGTGTGTGTGTGTGTGTGTGTCCTTTCTGTCCCTGCAGCGCTTGGCCAACACCAAAGCCCACACCTCCCGATTCATCAGTGCCAACTTGCCCTGCAACAAGTTCAAGAACCGCCTTGTCAACATCATGCCCTACGAGTCGACGCGAGTCAGTCTGCAGCCCATCCGCGGGGTGGAGGGCTCTGACTACATAAACGCCAGCTTCATTGATGGATACAGGTAACACACACACACACACACACACACACACACACACACCGGTGCATGTGTGGACCCCACACTTTGAGAACAAAAGCAAAAGTCACATGCACACCACACACACACACACACACGTCTAAAACAGGAAACAGCTGCCCCCTCTGTTCAAAACTGATTGCAAATGCATTATTTACATTATTTATGCCCCCTATTCCCCTATGCACTGTGTTATATACATCACCATATTTCTCCAAATGTCTCCTGTTACCAGTATGCGCTTTAGGCCAGAGGGCAAGGCCATGCCTCATCTCTTGGCCTGGAAAGGAGCAGATTGAACCAATTTGCAGTGCTTTTTGCAGCACATGTAGTATGTAGTGCCATATTGTAGTAAATTTGGTGTGTGTGTGTTTATTTTGTCACTTGCTACAGTATGTTTCAGTGTATGCAAGTCTTGCTACGCTACAGCAAATACACTTCTAAACAAGACAATGATCATGGCTTGTACAACATTTTCTCTTTGGCTTATTAAAACTTAGAGTTTGTAAGATTGTTTAGTCATGTGGTTTGTAGCTGTCTTTGTTACATTGTAACTGCCCACAGAATGAGCCCTTTTTGAAACCATTGCGTGTCTCTCTTCTCCTTCGCCCAGGCAACAGAAGGCCTACATCGCCACGCAAGGCCCTCTGGCCGAGACCACCGAGGACTTCTGGAGGATGCTGTGGGAACACAACTCCACCATTGTGGTCATGCTCACCAAGCTCCGAGAGATGGGAAGGGTTAGTTCAACTGTGTGTGGGTGTGTGTGGTGTGTGTGTGTTAAGAGAATATTCCAACCATGGCGGTCATTGGTCATGCTCACCAAACCCAATAAAGATGGGATGGGTTCCGCATTCGGCACTGGCGCCCGCCAAGCATCATCACCACATATAGGGGCCTCCCATTCAGCTCCCTGCGCCATTAGGGTTTCCTAATTGATAAACTGAGCATTATCAGAGAGAGACAAACAGATGAGAGCGGCTGTGAGATTTGCCTCGCCCCACTATTTCCTACAGCGAGGAGACGATGAGTCGCGCAATTGAGGAAGGGAGGAGGCAGAGAGAGGGTTTGGAGATTGCTTCTTGCCATCTGTTTTCTACTGCGGTGTGTGTGTGTGTGTGTGTATGTGTGTGTGTGTGGGCTTGTCATGTGCGTGTAGTGCGGAGGTAAGATGGTTTCTATGCAGTTAAATGGCTAAGTAGGGACTGCACTCAATTTCGCTCCCACTAGCCAAACTCAACACAGATGTCCACCGACCCAAAGAGGTTTTTTTTTGTTTTTTTTTTTTAACGTTCTCTAAATAATCTAAAGTCTCATATTCTCTCTCGCTCACACACTCATATGAAGACCTACCAATGTACACACCAACACGTCATCCCAATATCACATCCCTCTGAAAGGACCAAGGGGTATAATTTGCTATATGGCACTCTTTAAAACTTCTGAGGGATAAGGTTCATATTCATATTTATAATAAACAAAGAGACAACTGTGAAAGAGCTCTGAGAAACCTTCCTCTATCTGATGTCTTTTCCGGCACGTTCTCCCCTTTGTAGGAAAAATGCCATCAGTATTGGCCGGCGGAGAGGTCTGCCCGCTACCAGTACTTTGTGGTGGACCCGATGGCAGAATACAACATGCCTCAGTACATCCTGAGGGAGTTCAAAGTCACTGACGCCAGGGTAAGCTCTCAAGCTAAAACTCAAACTACACACACACACATACAGTACACACACATACACACACACACAGACAAATACCACCCTAAAGGCGCAGTGTTGGTTCTCTTTTACACCCTGGTTTGGTTTGCACTCGCCTACAGTAGTTCTAAAACCAGCCCCTTGTACTACACTGAATTTTATACAGAGGGTCTGGCCATTTGATATTGAGAAACGAAATTTAAAACGATTGGATCGGCCCGTGATAACATTCTGGATCAGTGTTTACAACTCCTCCACTGTTTGCTGATTGGGTACGGTACAAAATGCCACAGAAGACAACCAACTCAATAGAACCAAATCCAGACTAACACTGTAGGCAGATGATAGTAGAGCGAAAGTGCATAGGAAGGCACAAGCAGGCTAGGTTAATACAGGTTATTCAAATGTGTACTGATCAGTGAGTATACTTGATGTGTCGATGCAAACCTACCAGTGATTCTCTCTTCTCTGTTTTCCAAGGTGAAAAGTTGAATATGTTTGGTCATATTTGTATAGCGGGTAGTGGGTGGCAAATGCAGTTAATGCTGTTTTATGGTCGAGGATTGATGTTCTCAACAGAGGTGATCTAGTCCTCATGGATTTGGTTTGAAGACTGTCATAACTCATCTGTGATTTTGACGACTCCAATAAAAACAACAATACAAATCTTTTGCATTTGTGGTGAAGCGGTGTAGATTTAATTCCATCAAAGGCTTACGAAGGTAAACGGCCCAAGCTCTTCCTTTGTAGTGCACTTTTCCCATACACCTCAATGGGGATGGCTTTCCTTATCGCGGGTGTACAATATCACTTAAGCTAGGCACATCCGCACAAAGCCTGCATTCTCAAGAGCCAAGCAAATGCTAAACATCAAAGGAATTAGCTCGTTCATTGTTCCTGTATTAAAAAAATACGCAGGTGAAGTGACAGATATATCTTTGTGTTTTGAGAGCTGGGGGGATCATTCCTTTGTAGTTTTCCTGCCTACTGCTGTCACCTTGGTTACACCCCAAGAACGTCTCACAAAGAATTGCAAACGTCGCCAGGGAGTTAGCAGATTCCGTTAGGCAGCTTGTAGGCTTGCCTGAACCTTTACGCCATAAAGATAACATAAACATGTCAAAATATGCCATCTGAGGTGCCAAAATAACACCACAGTGATGAAAGATTTGTTTGTTTGTTTATTTATTATAAATTGGGGTCATGACACCATCATTGGTAGCAACTGTCTTGACAGTACGTTTAATGTTTGTGTTTATAAGCACTGGCCGTTATGGCAACCAGCATGAAAGATTTTCAGAGACAGTCTAGTAACTGCAACATGACCCTTTTCGTGTCACAAAGACTAATGATAGTATTTGGAAATTTTGTTTACAACATGATTATACAACAGTGAAGTTCTATCAAAGGCTTTGGCATAACAACCAGGCAGCATTTCACACTATTTCACTCTGCAGTCAAATAAGAAATGTTGAGTTCATTGTTGTTCTTGGTTCAGGAAACCAGTCAGAAACCAACTGTTAAATAGTAACATTGCCTGAGGTATACTGTAATTGGTGATGTGGTGATGTTAGTGTAACAGAAGTGATGTCCCAACAAAAGCCTTTGCTGTATCAACCATGTTGCATTACACAATGCCTCACCCTAAGGTTGATTGAGAAGCGTTGACTTCATTGTCGCTTTTGGTTCAGGATGGACAGTCACGGACGGTACGTCAGTTCCAGTTCACCGACTGGCCCGAACAGGGAGTGCCAAAATCGGGTGAAGGCTTCATCGACTTCATCGGCCAGGTGCACAAAACAAAAGAGCAGTTTGGCCAAGACGGACCTATCTCCGTCCACTGTAGGTAAGGAAGCAGACGTGGCGTTGCTCTGAGACTGCCGCTGGGACCGACCGTGATGTCTCAAATTAGCAAGTGCCTGTTTTACATCTTATAATGAGCCTTGTCTGAATAAATGTATGAGTGTGGGTGTACATCAAAAACTAGCACAGATATTGCTGGAATTTGTATGCAGAGATGTGAGTCAGTGCTCTCTTAGGGGCTCTCTGGGTGGCCTTTTATGGGGTCATCCCACCTGATGTGTACAAGCCATTTAAGCCTAGCCTTGGCATCTTATTAACTCCCCTTTCTTTTCTCTCTTCCCTTATTCCTGTCTTCTGTCTTCTTTCTTTTCTCTCCTTCTCTGGGGTTGCGTTGGTTCTCTGTTTTCTCTCTCCTGTGGTCATCTCTTCCCTGTCTCTCTCCCCCTTCTTACCCTCGTCTTCTTATCTTTCCTTGTCTTCCCTCTGTTATGCCTGTCTTCTCTCCTCTCTCCTACTCTTGTGTTCCTGTCATTACTATCTATTTGGCTCTCATCTCCCTTTTGTTCCCCTGCTTCTTTGGCTGCTCTGTCCACTGTTTTTCTTCTCATCTTCTTTTCTTTTTTCTCATCTTCTATTGTCTCCTCTTCTCTTGTCCTTTTTTTCTTTTTCTCTTCTCTTCTCTACTCCTCTCTTTACTTCTGTTCTCTTCATTCCTGCCCATATATGTTGTTCCTGTCCCCATCTGCCTCTGTTGCCATTCACGCCTCTCTGGTGCTTGTATCCTCCTCCTTTCTCTTCTCTCCCCGATTGTCTCTCTGTCTTCCTCTGGCTTCCCCTCTCCTCCTCCTCCTCCCTTCTTCAACCCTGCAGTGCTGGCGTTGGCAGGACCGGTGTCTTCATCACACTCAGTATAGTGTTGGAGCGGATGAGGTACGAGGGCGTGGTGGACATCTTCCAGACAGTGAAGATGCTCAGGACGCAGAGGCCAGCCATGGTGCAGACAGAGGTGAGTACAGACACCAGTCAGTCTCTGCCGTCAGTTACTGTTTCATGCACATATTAACAACACCACAGGACTGCATTGCCAGTGCACACATATATTGCCGCCCTACAAGTCAATATGTTGCATGACTATGAAAACAGTAAAACTGAGAAAAAATGCCTTTAAAGTTTACAATGTCCTGCAAACTGTGTTGTAGGTAGATGACTGGTTTGTCATTCATGCAATGTCTACTAAGACGGGATGTTTTTTTATTATATTTTTTTTGCATATTAACATTGATGATTGATCTCCGTGTGCCAAAAAAACACCAAAAATACAGATACCTCGTTCTGCCTTTGGATTAGCTTAATCCAGTGGAATGCTGTTGCAGCATCAGACTGCAGTATTTGCTAAATTAATGCAATTTATTGTCGATAAAGATTCTCATTCATCCAGGTCATGATAGCCAAGGTATTTAGTAATAGGCAAACGGACTTCATCTTTCAACCTTTTGTCCAAAAGGCTTCTTTAGCTCTGGCCTGGAGTTGTGAAACAACAGGAGATATATCTCTGAACTGTGGGTGTAACTGTGAACTGCAGACCACAGCCCTCGTCATGTGACAGTGGATCATCTGGATCAACCATTAACATAATTAGCATAGTCAGTGGGTGAGATTGGGGTTGAATTGGTCATTATGATCACAGGATCCAGAGGGTGTTAGCTGCGCTGATGTTAATGAGCAGCAAAACTTCCGGGGAAGGGATCTCAAGGCAGAATGGTATGTAGCAGTTACATCCACAGTCCAGAGATAAATCTCCTGCTAATGACATTTGAAGTCTTATCTCAATTTTGACAAAATTCGTAGTTACTGCGGTTTGCCTTTGTAGGGCAATTTGGACAACATATATAAGGACAAACAGTGATATGTAGTTTTCGTCTCAAATGTTCACTTGGCCTTGTTATTTTATAGTTGACTCTCCCTGTCTGTCCCATTTTGAACAATCTCAGAGTTTGGTGACTGAGGTGCTTTGGCTAAATGATCACACTAAAATGCTGTATTGACAAAACACAAATGATATCTCAGGAAGTCAATGAGAAGTGTCCATACTTGTTGTTGAATGACTACTGTAATGTTAGGTCTTGTGAAAGAATGGAGATGGTTGTAATCCAGTAGCTAAACTGATATTACACATGGCCATGTTTTTGCTTGTTTTCGTGACATTTACAGTATATGCATACACGAACAAGAGGGTTTTTTTTTTTTTTTTGGCTCACGACATTAGGTATGCCCATAAAATGATCCTGATGTGGAAATAGCCATTTTCTTAATCAAAGGAACACTTAAGTACCGGTACCTGGCAGTGCCAAAAGACTAGTAAGCAGCCAGGCCAATTCAATCAGCAATCAAAATGATGAATGTGAACTTCAAGTTCAGTTTCTGGTCACTAACTTTGTCCCAGAGAGAAAACCCACTGAAGCGGAGTGAGACAGGGAGTGAGATTTCTCCTCCAGATGGCAATTTTACTCTGAATAAAAAAATTGAGAGAGAAAAAATAGCAAAAAAAAAAACAAAAACCTAAATCCCATGCAAATTGACACTGATGGAGCATTACACAAGCCAAAAGGCACTCTAACGTGTTGATAGGGAATTATTCTGGAGATCAATAATGGATTATAAAAAAAGGACAAAATGGTGCACCGCCGTGAACAAGTGCCTCTCTGGCTCTGGTGAACAGCAGCAATCTTCTGCTTGACCATGCAGAAGTAGGACCCCTAGAGAGCGAACAAGAGGTTGGAGGCTTGAGATGAACCTGAATCAAATGTCAGGCTGTATACATAGCCATTTGTGCAAGTTTCAGACTGTACTGAAAAGTTGAAAATGTAGGCTATGTATGATTCTTATTCATACTAACAGAATAATGTAAAGACAAATGTATTTCCCTATATATGATCTATATATTCCCAGCCAGCTTTTCTATGTGGGATGTGGGAGTTTTTTGTATGATTAGAACAAATCAACTTTAATTGCAACAGAATGTAAGGAACCAAACTTTGTCTTTGCAATGTCAAAATGTGTGTAATACAAGGCAATGCAAGTCTATAGGAAAGTGTTACGAGGCAATGTTCAAAACCAC
>JAVQKI010124496.1:0-16016 GCA_036025975.1 Nematalosa erebi
TATTTGAGAACTGTTTGCAAAGAAAGCAAGGAAACAAGTATACATTAAATGAAATGGTCAGATATGTCCACCCAAGCATGCTTTCAAGACATTAGTGAATCAGTGATGCGTAAGCTTCCTCACAAAGACTCTGTCAATAGAGGATAATAGGCTGACAAAAAACGCTAATGCAGTCACTTAAAGCTTGTTAAATTCAGATAGCATGGCTTTAAGGATGGAATGACAGTCCACAAGATTAAAGGGAAGGGCAACTGTATTTTTTGTTCCCAGGGTTACGGCTGTGCAGTCCCTTTATGCACCAGGATAAGGCTGTTCCAACTCAAACATCTCCGACTGTCCATGCCTGTGGAGTTAGATGGACATAATGCCCTCTCTTTACCCCATTTCCGTCTTACTCTGCCTCTTTGTGTATTGATGAATGTGGCCTTTATCCAACATTTTTGTTGACACTTTCCTACTGCGGAGATGGTCTTGTCTTGCTTTCTAATAGTTGGCATGGGGTTGTGCCTGTTTTTGCTCCTGGCAACCAAGAACTTTAGCAAATTCCAGCCTCCAGAGCCTTTTGTCGGGACTCAAAACCCCTTCCAAAAAAGATGGACAGGGAGCCCCGGCCTCTCGTGGTGCACCACATTTGACTGCGATGTGGCTTTGTTGTTGTTTGTGGTCAGATGTTTCTTAGAGGAGTTGCCATTCAGCAGCATGGTAATTAGTGCGACAGCGAGGCTCGGCTAGGAAAGGGCCGTCCAGGTCGGGCAGCCATGCTTTCATCATTAGGAGAGGCTTGTTTTTCCTCCAGGGAGGCCATAAATCCCCTCTTTGACATGCTGCATTTACTCCGAATACACACAGGAAGAAAGGCACAGAATTTTTTTTTTTCTCTGTTTCGCGCCAAATGTTGTAACAAGCCGAGGCAGATAATTTTGGTTGACTAGCTCTTGCTGCTTTTAAAGGATAGGTTTGCACACTTCCACATTCCTTAGCAGAGGAATTTTACAAGTATTTACATCGGAATGTCAAGTCACAGTGGACTGTGAGGGATAGTTAGGGGTACTCATGGAATTTAGGCATCAAGTGCCTGCCCAGTAAATCTCCATTCATGTTCCTGCCAATGTCAAGGGCTAGATAAATGATTTAGTGTGTAGGTGTCTGTGTGTGTGTGTGTGTGTGTGTGTGTGTGTGTTTGTTTCACTGACATATTTGCTCTGTTTTGCAAGAAACACTCACATTGCTTGAGTTGAAAAGAGACTGTATTGAGTTTCACAAGTTTCTTCACAACTTTCATACAGAAGTGCATTATTGTCACGTATGCGCACTCTAAGCTAGCTGAGCAAAGCCCACTCTTTCATTGGCCTGGTCGAACACAGAGTACAATTGCCTAAGGAACACATCACCCAAGGTCCAGCAAGGAAGACCATCCCTGTAGCTCTCATGGGACTGCTTGATCTCACTCATGCAGTAGAAGTTCCAGTCTGAATCCTGCTCTTGCACAGGCAGCCAGCGGCCAGTTTGCAGTCAGGGAGAGAGATTGTTTTATTCAATCAGAAGAAAAGACATATCACAAACAAGCATTTTTCTGCCCATCTCAACCCAAAGCCCCTATCATTTAGCGTTAGCTGCTGGTTTGCTGTTCGATCTGTTGTTGTATCAAGTCTTTTTTCTGCCGATAGCGCTTGGTGACCTCCAATGACAAGACAGTGGCTTGAAATGTGCTGTAATATCTCTACAGCATTAGTCCTCTGCAGCTGCTTAGCCGATCTAACCTGAAGTATGTATGCTAAGGGGAAGATGGAGGTGAGCTCCATTCATGGCCTACTGCTCACAATGCTACAGTCAAACACATACTACAAAGTGGGAGCGAACAGAGGCCCAGTTAGTCAACCATGTTTGCATTTCACTTCAGTTAGATTTTAACCCTCACAGCTCAGTGCAAGAGAATGAGTGTTACACAATGGTTCAGGTCTGGTGAAACTAAAACATGTGGAGGTGTGTACAATGTGGTGACAACTCTTTTAGATTATGTATGGTTGTTATTATGTCATTATGTGTCCTAAAGTGCATGCTGAAACTTGATTTTGAAAGTCATTAGCCTACTTTAAACCTCAGCATTGCAGGGCATTTTCTGTGTTAACAGTGGGAATATCCCACCTCAAAACTGTCGTCTTGTAGGCACTCAGCATGCTATGAAGTCCATCCCCATACTTTGAGGAGCCTCTAGCAGAGACAGTGGCCACTATCCACAATGGCAGAGCAGCCAGTGTTGCACCAGCCTGTTGACTTGTTGTCGACCTCAGACCTTAGGAGTTCAATGAAGGTTACTTTGTGTTATGTAAAGTATACGTCATAGGATTTTTATGAGGCCATTATCAACCGTTTAATTATTTGCATCATTGCTGCTCCCTTAGGGTTTTCATTTTATCATAACGTAGCATATAGTGGAAATAGTTTGGGGATGAATCAGATCATTTAAAATGTGTTTGACACGTGTGGTCTTTATTTAATTTGTATGTTTTGGAAAGCTGAGCTGAGTTGATCACAGACAACAGACACAATAGCACCCAGCATCAGTTGAGTCAATTGAGAAGTGTATTCATAGGGTATAGCATAGCTTAACACAGGTCGGCAGCGCCTTACCCTTCAAACACCAGCTGCCAGTGGCTGTCCCGTGCCATAGGGACCCAGCTGATCTCCCCCTGATGATGAATGGGATCGGTCCCTTCAAACACAGCCTCACTGCCCTGCTCTGAGTTCCTGGAAAAAAAGAAAGAGTATCATTTACAAGGATAAATCCAAGGCATCTGATATCCCTCTGTACAACAAATGATGACTACAAATGTAATGTAATTGTATCATCAGTGACTATTCCACACAGATGTAACAAATAAACACTAGCATTTGCGCCTGCTGAGATAGAATGCAAACACGGGCTTGTCTATAAAAATCATGCCTTCTGATATCATGGTGTGCACAATAGTCTGCTGGTTAGGCCAGGCCCATGATACCGTCATGCTGAGGTTGGGCAAAATGGCTGTCTGGCTCGCTCACGCTCAGACCAATCTTCTGTCTAGTGAAAGAGAAACAAATAGTAACCTATTGCACTGAATTTCAGGGGCATCAACACATCTTCTAGGGGCATCAGTAAAGCTTCAGAGCAAATGGATAGGAATGACTCTTAAGATTGTGGTAGAGAATCTTTTTTCTTACAGAGACTGTCATAACCAATGACCCCTGTGAGGCTTCCAGTTCCACATTGGATGGAGAACTGTCCTTTGTAGCTGTAGTAGGTGGAGGATATCTGGGTGTACAAGAGTGGGACAATGGGACAACACAGGGATTAAGGGAGAGACAGAAAGACACATGAGCTTGCAGCAGGAATGGTGTCACAACCAGAGCTGGGTTCCTGTCAGGGGTGCACAAGTGTGCCTGGCCCGCCCTGTGTAATTACAGCCCGTGTGCCCGGCTGCCATTGTGATCCCCGTTAACGGCCTGAGCGTGTTGCGCCCTGTGTAACTCGAGTTGAAATTCCTAATCGAGTGAGGGCCAGAGGTCTGATCACTCGCATGTGCCTGAGATGCCTTGTGGGCCCCGAGCATTCTTTGCATTCATTGCATTTTTTTTTTCTTTTTTTACAGTATCACCCACCAGACTTTTAATCACACTTTCCAGAGAGTGGTTGATAAAGCAGGCCATTGTTCTGAGAAGACAGCTAATCTAGCACTTGTCCAATCCTCGAAAAGATCAGAGAGATAGCCACTTGTGTGTCTCCTGAAGCAATGTGGCACGAGTGCTAAGCTTTTCAATAACCCTCTGAGTTGCTCTAGCCAGCTGATCATACTACGTAGTCTTTTACAGGTCAAGTGTTGCCGTGGAATGCACTGCAGGCGTCACTCTTGCAGTAGATAGAGTTCACCTAAAGGGTGGAGCATCCTGTGTCAAAGTGGACATAGAAGGTCTGAGGTTGGGTTCCCACACTGATCTGGCCACAGTAGGAGAAAAACAAACAAACAAGTGGAAGATAATTATTTTCTTTCAGAGCTGTGCTCTATGCAGTACCTCTGCAGATAGACAGCTAATGGAAACCACAGTGAGTTTCATTATTGTTAGCAGTGATATTAAACACGGGAAATCAAAGACTATCAAAGATAACATCATTCTTCTCTTCATGGTACAGGAAGGAAAGATGCAGTGTGTTTGTGTGCGTGAACTGCACTCGCATCCTGTATGTTGATCAGGTTTTCAGTGTACATCTTGTCTGCGCTGTACTGACTGTGCTTAAGCATATCTGTCAGTGCACCTGTTTCCAAGGTCTTCATAAAGGGCTTTGCAACTGCAGAAAGGAAAGCTGGAAGAGAGAACACTTGTGCATCTTGGCTAGTCAGTCAGATGCTGTCCACCTATCAGGACTTTACTTTCACTTTTCTCCTTTTACCGCCCTCTCTCTTCCCCTCCGCCAGTCTCTGGATTTAAATTCTGTTGACAATTAACTTTCTAACTGACAACCAAGATGGATTCTTATTTACAGGCCCGAAGCTCTGAAGCAGCTGATTTGCAGACTAAAAATTATGTTTTAAATGAACAACAATACTAAACTTGGAGCTCATGTCCTAATCTTTACCTCAGCATTCCATCAGCAAAAGCCAAGCACAGTAGGCTGAGAAATAAATATTTCATGGTTCTTTTGGGGTCAGATTGTTTTTATAACAGTGGCGTTTTACACTGCAGGGCTTTATAGGCATGAGTAATCCAACTTATCAGTGGAGTCACCATCTTAGCTCCAGTTAGTGGATGCAGATAAGATCTGGAGCTTTTCTTGCACAGCATGTTTAGTCGTTCCGTTGAGTTAGCCTGTGCTTTATCAGGTAATTAGCTTTTTTCTCTAATTTCTCAAATGGACATTACTTGGACTGATAAGAACACCTCTTATGTTACAGTCTGAGCACTAAGGGGGTAGAAACTTAAGTCTTGTACTTAATTGGAATCAGTTGTTGAGGCATTTGATTCTCCCTTCTGTGGCCTTATAGATGTCTGTGAATATCACCCTCAGTTTCAACAGTTGCCTATGAGGCAGACTCCCAAACTTGCAAATTACAGAATGGGGAGTAATTCATTCCCATGGCTAATAATGAGACAAGATAAAATTAATGTCCTGAATGTCTTTGCATGTCTAGTCTACTGAAAATAAGACTACCATCTGTTTTAATGGAGACAGTCAGGCGGGGTGGGAGTGTCACACGTTCATCATTTCTCAAGTGATTGGCATCCGGCCAGACAATATCAGATGTTGATCTGCTTCTTTTCTTATACTATTAAACTGATTCACTCAAGGAAAGGGGAAGGGTCTGAAATACTAGCCTGTTCACAGCGAAGAGTGAAAAGAGTTATTGTGAGTTGTGTTACCAGTAGAACAAACCAGCATGCATTAGGCTTCTGGAAGCAGGTAACTGTGAATGCAGGGGCAAAACACACACACACACACACACACACACACACACACACACACACACACACACACACACACACACACACACAAATCGCAAAGATGCAATGAGTCTTAATGCCTTTAAGTGTTGCCAGTATCCTTGTTTCTCTGGCATTGCTCCAGAAATCCACCAAAGTGGCAGCCGTTGTTTGAATGCTAAGAGGCTGAGCAAACATTTAGTTTTCCATTGCATTTGGACTTTTCTTTTCCCACAGATGTAAGTGAGACTGAATTTACCTCGACACATTTGGGTATGCCATGGGATACATGAAAGCTTGGAAAGTGGCAAAAAAAAGAGTTGGGTGACATCTCCTTTTTTTGTCAGGCCAACTCCAGTGCTGCTAGTCAAAACAGTTTTGAGTGGTGTCTTCTCTGTCTCTATCTTCTGTTGAGTGGTTTAAAGGGAACACCATAGGTCAGAAGCCTGTTCCATTGTTATATATAGTTTATTTTAAGCAAAAGTCACTCCTTCCAGAATAGAATTCTTTAGAGGGATCTGATGCCTGTGGGCTAGATTGCACACTGGGTTATTCTAAACCAGAATTCTTTTAGCTGCTGTTTGGTATACCTTGAGAACTGCCATGGGCCTAGCTCTCTTTCCCCCTCTCTCTCTCACTGCTTTTGAATTCTCTTTTTTGTTCAGGATAGTTTGTTTACTAACAAAATGACCAGAGATAAGGACTGTTTGGATTCTCTAAATATTTAGAAAAGGTGCTGCAATGCTTCCTTCAAACCTCCATTAGCATAGTGTACATTGGTGGTTCCTATGAAGTGAAAGGAGGCATGAGAAGCCCCCCAATTCCTTGCTCTATGAGACAACAGCCAATCAACTTTGCACAGAGCAATAAAACCCGCCTTCCTGTAAGTGTAAGTGGATTCAAATTCTTCTAACATGCTGTTATTACCTCTGCCAGCAGAGGTTATGTGATCACCAGAGTTTGTTGGTTGGTTAGTTAGTTAGCAACATAACTCAAAAAGTTATGCACGGATTTCGATGACATTTTCAGGGTATGTCCAAATTGGGCTAACTTAAAAGTGATTAAATTTTGGTGGTGATCCGGATCACCGGATTGAATTGCCTGGCGGAGGTCTGCGCTCTCTGAGTGCTTTTCTAGTTTTATTATGTCATGTCTGTGTCATTACATCTAACCCAGTGTCTAGAGAATGTGTTCTGTGTTTGAGTTTGCATATGGCCAGTATGTCAATATGTTTTGGTTATATTTGCTCTGTACTGCAGCTCAGTGTAGATGGGCTCATCATCTCCAACACGACCGTGTCCCGGCCGGCATCGCTGAAGGATTCTGCGAGCAAAGAGATTGGCGGTCTGAGTGGTCAGCCGATCAAAGCCATGGCCACTGAGGTGGTGCGGGACATGTACCGCATGACCGAAGGTAGGGAGCCGGGCCCCCTACTCCACTCTGTTTACTACTAAACACAGTCACAGGGCTTCTGTGGTGTAATATAACAGAAAACTCCCTTGACTGAACTGTACTGGCTATTGTTTGATCAGAACTACTCTACATGCCAGTGAGCTGTTAATGTTTATCGTTGATTGGCAGGAGCTAGTGGGTGCCATATTACTTCCATCATGGAGTTTGTTTTTGCAGGAGAACATTAAATGATTTGAAAAGAAGACTGATTGTTCAGCTGTACCCACATGTGATAAGATGTTTGTGTATTTACCCACAGGGAAGATACCCATAATTGGCGTGGGTGGCGTGGCCAGTGGGCAGGATGCCATGGACAAGATCCGCGCTGGAGCCTCTTTAGTGCAGCTGTACACTGCCCTTGTGTACCAGGGGCCTCCCGTTGTCACCAAGATCAAAAGGGAACTGGATCAGTTATTAAAGTGAGTAAACTGATCAAAAGCGTGCTGTGTAGCATGCTATTCAGTTGAAAACCTCCCAATTTAAGTGCAAGCACTCAAAAATGATTGAGAGATAGCATTACAATATGAAATCATTTTTCATTTTTTAAATTGATTTTGTATTAAAAAATGTTCCATGGAGTACATACATTGAGTTGGTAGCATGATCACGTCAATCAGATGTGTTTTGAGAAATGCAATAAAATGGTTGTTTGTGTTGAATTTTAGAATGGGTATAAAAACAGCGTTTTGTGTCGGCGCAATGACATGCCCCTTGCACTGCAGTTTTATCGCATTTCCGCTGAAATTAACAAATGAAAAAATGAACTTTCTCAAAAACACATCCGATTGATGTGAGCGTGCTGCCAACTCAACGTATGAACAATTGTCCAAAAATTGGCCTATAAATCATTTCACATTGGTTTATTACTTAAACATCACAAGTGAATGCCAAAACTGCCTTCAAGACAACTTGAAAACTGACCGAATTCCACATAGTGTCTTTCAAAGAAAAAAATAATTAATAAATAAATAAATGTCTGCTTTCATGTCTGTGACTGAGAGAGGCGCAGATGGGGCCTGAGAGCCAATGTAAGACTCATGGTGTGGGTTTACCTTCTCCCCCTCCTGTCTCTAGGGAACAAGGCTTTGCCAGCATCTCTGAAGCAGTGGGTGCGGATCACAGATCAGCCCATGTAACGCTAGAAGAAGATGCAACAGCAGCATCAGCCACAGCAGCAACACATAATCTGGGCAGAGAACAACCTCACCAAGTCTCGGGGCTCTCTGATCCGGCAGTCAGTTAACAACGGACAAAGGACTCTAGCTATTATTAACTATTCAATTCAAAATCCTGTCCATACTTGAAGTCAGTAAAGAGGCGGAGATCGGTCCATACAAACAGTATGTCTATTCGGTGCTCACTGTATGTAATTTACAAGTGACTTTTGTTTCATAATTGTGCATAATGTAAAGACGATCATGATTTAGCAATTAATGACAATGTTTATGTATAGATGTGTGAAAAGTCACTAATTTTGCAGCATCACTTCCATTGGCTAAATCGCCATGTCCCCTCCCTAAGCTCTGAGTCCTGAACCCTCTTGACTTAATGGGAATGAATCTGCTTCATGGTTGCCCTGCTCATGCCAGTTCATTCTTTGAAGGTTTGTGTCAACGTTAGAGGGGACATTGTGATTCAGTCATTGTGTGATGCGTATAATTATCAAATTGTTGAAATAATGGTTTGATTTGAGAACTGTATTGGCACCGTATGTACTGTAGAGCAGACAAGATAACACAATTGTAAAATGTGCTGTTTAGCTGAGTAAGAGCAGTTTATTTTCGGCTTCAGAGTCCAGTATCTACTGCTGTGACTGTAAATGGGAAGAGCCGTCCCATTTGGTTTTGAAAAAGTTATTTAATGACCTTTTTAGAGGTTTCATATTTTGCCAAATACCAAATAAGCCTTTGCCAGCACAAATGTTCATGCAGAGTGGCACGGTGAATTAGACTAATAGAAAAGTATAATTTAATGTGTATTATTTAAGTGATGCAGTGGCTTTGAGCAGGCACAGTTTTGATGACCTCTGTGTAAGTTATTAAAGGAAACCAAGCGTTGCTGTTTTTTTAGAAAATACAAATGTATTCACACAACTGCCACTTGCAGGCCTGCCAAGCTTTGTATGAGTTAATTGTACTCAAACAAGTAAGTTGTGCATAATGTAAGTGGAAAGAATTCAATTAAATGTTAATGAAGCAATTGATTAAACACACTTTTAATCCTTCTTATGCATTCCTTTGTGTTTATTGGAATGGGACTGTTGTAGCTTTATAAATTTTTGCTGTTAAGTTTAAAATTATGAATCTGCAGTGAGACATCCCTGCTAATTAAAACCCTATCTAAAACTATCCATGTTTTGAGGCGATGGAAACGTGAATTTCAGTGTCACACAAACCACAGTAACTGACATACTTGTTCCCATAACAGCTATTTCCCCTGTGCTGACCACCAGAAGGTTTTCTTAGGAACTCACTGTTTATATCCTTAAGGAGGATAACAGAAGAGTGGAGATGCAATTTTTTGTAAGCAGACCTACTATAAATGCTATCAGGATGAAACATGGGTACACAGTAGATCTGCTTCAGGGTTAGATAGTAATGAGCCTGCCTCAAAATAATGGCAGGTTGGTGTCTCTGCGCCTTTAGTTTGTCAAGATGCCTGACGCGAAACCAATAAAAGCAGAAAAAGAGAAGGTGCACTCAAAAGCTGATGCTTATAGTTTTTATATTAAAAGCTTGAACATTCACTTGAGTCAATTTCTAAAGCCTGCAGCAATACAAGAGGTTGCACAAGGTAGCATATTTAATTCATCCTGCCTCATAAGTACTGCAATGTTGATGAAAGATGTTCGCTTCAGGTTTCCTTTCTTCTTACTTTTTTTAAAGGTAAGTTTGGGTCTCCATGCAACCTTCATTTTATTGTCTAGCAACAGAATCTCTGTGTTTGTGTGCATGTCTGAGTGTGTGAGACACTTTCACCTCACAGCATCTCTTCTGTTAATGGCAGCTGCCCAGTGTAGGTCTGAGCTCCAACCAAGCTCCTGAGGATATTTTGTTACTAGTCTCTTGTCTCCTTGTAAGTGTGAATGGGTGTGTGTTTGCTATTGCACACTGACATATTTCCTGAAGGCAGAACTTGCTTTGTGTCTTGGTGAATGTCAAGCGAACTGTGTGCGCGCCGTGTCTAAGAATAGATTTGAGGGGTGTTCCTCGCTTGTCTGTTCCCCAGAGCATCACTGTCTCCCCAGGCTTCAAAACCTTCAAATTGCTGTCAAACAAAGAATCAGCAGATCAATGGCCCATTCATATACAGTCAGCAAGCTGCGTAGCTCGTTATTTACCTTGTAGGGCTGTGATTACAATAATTGAGCAGTCATACACTGTAAGGGCTGAAGGGGTTTGCCATAGTAATAGTAATACTAGTTGTAGAAATAGCACAGCAGTGCTGTACAATGCTTGGATCCACAGCACCCCTGTAGGCTACCTTCAAGGCCAGCTCCATGATTTTACTCTATATTGATCAACGATATTCATCCTTGGTGCGGTGAAAAATATTTGTCAGACTCGTGTTTCTTTCCTGCCATATACGTCTGTTTATCTGCCTAACCTTTTTCCAGGCTATCCTGTCTGTGTCACAGGCTGGATGTCAAGGCAGTTATAGACATTTGTACCCCACAGAGATGCACAGAACAAAAAAATCACACATTTCCCATCTCTCCTCCTGCATGCAGCGCTGGAGAGTGAATCACCAGCAGCGACTTGGGACAGATTTGAGCTCCAGCACCATGATCATAAATAGAAAAGAGTGGAAGTGTTTTTTTTTGGTTTTTTCCTATCTCCGGCAAGTCCTGACACTTAGTTCCCCTTGAAAGCATGAAAGGTTGCGTCACGATTTATACTTACCTCAAGGAACCCTCTCAGCTTCAGGCAACCGTAGTCTTTGTGTGAGTGAGCGTGGATGTGTGTGTTTTAGTGCTCAAATTGCTTGTGGTAGACCATTAACCCCCTCTGTCATCCTCTGTGAGGATGTAAGCAAAGTAAACCTGACGTTTATGGGTCCTCTACGGTTTTCTCTGCTAAGGGAACGCCATGTCCCTTCATCCTCCACACGTGATCTTTATCAAGAAATGCTCTCAGACAGGTGGTGAGCATGCCTGGATGTACAAAGGCCATGTCTGTATGATTTAATGTCCCCAGTGAGCAGGCACTAGAGCTATTCTCAGAAAGTCTGAAAGGAGAGAGAAAGGAAATTGGCCCTTGATTAAGGTGTGATGACGTGTGCCAAAATGGTTTCCATTAAATAAATCAAGCTCATTCAACATTGTGCATTGGCTTCTGTAATTGCAGATTTGTTGGTTTCTTTTTACTCTCCACAATGTCTTATTTTTATTTTTCAATGAAAGAGAAATATTCCTGCATTTTCATTTGAAATTGCTTTTCCAATTTCACTGTGGTGGTACAGTAATTACGGATGTTTTGCATGAGCCATAACTCCAGTGTTAGATGTTATGTAGTAAAATGTAACTGCTGTCCATGGATACTTTTCTGATAGCTATATTACAATCCACCAATCGACTGTAACCCCCACCCCCCTCCTTACAGCCACACACACACACACACACACAAACATACACTCTCATACAAACTCACAAACAACCATAAATGTATACCTGTCTCAGTCCTCCATCACTACCTGTAGGCTACTATGTTGTCTTCGAAGCACTGCAGACCATGTAAGGGGCACCTGTGTTATAAGGGAGCTGTGTGCCGGCTCCACGGGTTCCCGTCACCACCTGCTTGCTCCGCTGCGGCCCAGGTCTACAGGCGCGCACCGGGGGGACTCAGGGGCGGCGAGACGGGATGACATAATCCACAGTGCCCATGGCAACCCCGGAGGGGGTCTAGGATTTGCTGCAGCACTGTGGATGAGAAGTGACAGCGCTGACCCCGGCGGGTTTTGCTGCATGTTAGCTATGCAGGGCTTGCGTACGGAGAGGCCCGGCGAGCTGTAGTTTTCTCACTCAGCCCA
The DNA here is from genome assembly GCA_036025975.1 of Nematalosa erebi. Classification (NCBI taxonomy): domain Eukaryota; kingdom Metazoa; phylum Chordata; class Actinopteri; order Clupeiformes; family Clupeidae; genus Nematalosa; species Nematalosa erebi. Next base: position 11,935 of record JAVQKI010124496.1, read on the forward strand.
TCCCTCAGTGCCTCACACCGCAAGTGTGAAAGGCAGCGAACGCTTGGGTAGTCTGCAGATCCAAACATATCATTCATTTTGCATCATCATAATATTGGGAATTTAATGTTGTCAAATGTGTGAAAAAAATTAAAATATCAATGGGTAATTGAAGTAGGCCTAAGAAGTAATTAGTAGGCCTTTTGTAGGCCTAAGATGAAATTTGTTTGAATGGTTTTATGCAGTGTAAACAAACTTCCCACCAAAACACAACGTTACCATGTAGTATCCATCATAAATCGGGCTAAATTGTGCATCCCGGTGGGGTTCTTAAACCTGAGTGGTGTCTGCAGTCTCGGCTTGACACAGGTGTTGGATGCAAAGCCTATATCCCATAGCATCCCCTCCTCTCAAACAGATATGCTTTCCCTCTTCCATTCTTTATAAAGCTCCATCTGTTCAATAAGTACCAGCCTTTTAGAGGTTACACATCAACTGCTGCCTATATGCCCATTCTGGGGTGGTAGATGCTTTTTAAAAGTGTGTATTAGTGCCTACATACCCATGAACAAAAAATATTTAAAATTACCTAGGAGCAATTTAGGAGCAATTACTACCAAGGAGCAATTTACAAAGGCTGAGGGGCCTGGTGTGTATGCCCACAACCTTATATTGCACTTACTGACTTCACAGCATGAAGTAAATTCTCCCTGCACCAGTTTCAGTACCATGGTTAAATTTGCTCTCAGACCAAAATAGCCATGTTTTCTTCATAGCATTTTGATTAGCGCAAAGATGAAAAAAAAAATCTAATTTTCTAGCGCTTTTACATTCACCACACAATGCATTCTGTTTCTGAAACAGACAGCCAGAGTACTCTTCACGATCAGCCAGGAGCACAATGGTCTTTTCCCTGCCCCTAGATCCTGAATGCTGTGAGGGGCCACAGGTGCCTGTCGTTACAATGTTCCCCAAACACAACATCCCCCCACCCCCGAGAGAGGTTTCTAAAATAATTAAAAGCTCATAAACCCCCTGCCCAAAAAAAAAAAACAAACAAAAAAAAAACACGCTTCTGACTCACATCACATTGGCATGCTCACTATCTGCCCCCTAGACGCTGTCCTTGCCCGGAGCCTTGTTTTCAAAGAACTGATTTTTATTCTCTTCACAACAAGGAGGAGAGAAATGCGTTCCCTCTTCTGGCCCTGGGATTCTTCTTTCATTCAAAATCTAATTGTGTTTTTGATGTTGTTGCTGTTTATTTAAACAAGTAATTGGATAGGACTTCGTATGATTCTATTTGAAGGGATAATACAGAGGATCAGATCCGGTTTTTAGGGAATAAAAGGGAATTTATTGCAGGCCATCGTTCTGAGATCTCCCTATTTGTCTGTTTATTTGTTTATGAGAAACAGTGCCATGCTTTTGTCTTCTGACAGTCTCCCATTCTGTCTGCCAACTTGCTATTGCTATTACATGTGCATGTGCAACACAATGTCAGCTGAATTCATCTCAGCGAACAGAAATCACTTCAAAACAGCAATAAAACACTTTTGTTCCTCTACAGTTCTTCCAGGTAAAGCCTTGGGATTCTCAGTCAGGTGTGGTTATTGCAGCTTGCCTGACCTATGACACGTCTGCTGGGATTGAAAACAAAACCCAGTGGCTGAAAACACTCTCATACACTGTGTAAGATATAATCATCTGTGGAGCACCCAAGCAAGCTTCCTGAAGGTACTACTGTACATACTGTTTCACAGTTTACTCTTTGTCAGCCAGTTCCCTGTCATAGCTGTTCTTTTTTATGCATATGGTTGTTGTTGTTAGGGGTGTGAGGGATGTAAGGGTGTGCTTGTGTGCCGCAGTAAGTAGAAATTGAAAATGTGTTGGGGTGTGATTGCTGGAATTGTTTCTGCTCAAAGCTCTCTCTCTGGATTGAGCAAACACTCTCTAGTCTAGGCCTTAAGGGGTCTTCAGATAGTCTGGAACATGTCCAAAGTGTTTACGTTTCCTCTTCATATTCTAAAACAAATTGTATATATGCACACTGAACAATTCATTTAAAATCTTGGAGCAGTCACAACCTGGCCCACAAAGCTCCCCACATGTTTAAGAAATATTAAAAATGACTTTTAATGCACAATTGTACAAAAACCTTGTATGATTAACCCTCCTGTTGTGGGTCATTTTTGACCCAAATCACATATCCCCTTTTAAAAAATGTACTTAAACTAATTGAATCGTTATGGGGCTCCATGAAATTGTTTATACAGGCTATCTGAAGTCACAGCACAGATTTTAATAATTTTCACAACATTCTGGGTGTTTTCTTCAACTTTGCTACACCTGAGGTGTTCCGGTTAAAAATGGCCGGACTGTAAGAAAATTAATGGGTGAGACGACAGTAAATGTAGAAAAATTGTGCCTGTTCAGGCACATACAGTCTAACTTACAGATGAGATGAATAGTGTAATTGTGTTTGTGTTAACTTACACAGACATAAACACACCCCTCACTCAATTTTGTTTCCAGTAACAGCGTCCACAAAAACCTATTTCCAGTAAAATCCCTTCCTCAATGAATTGCATAGGCTTCGTTCAGTAAGGTCTACAGACCATAATTTAAGTTTTGAATTAAGTTTTAAATTTGTAATATCCTAGAGAGCATACGTTGATACAGAGGTCGATCACAAAATTTGATGATAATCATGGAAAACTTAACGCATTATCGCAAGTTAAAAAAGCTCTGTTCATTTTTGACCGGAACACCAAAGTTGTAACTATGAAACGAACACAACAGGAGGGCTAAATGGTTGTTTTTAACTGTAGACTCACATTTCATATTTCTCTCCTGGGATCAAAATAAAATTAAATTCAGACACAGTATGGTATCTTTACATGGAAGTACTTCAATTTGTTGTTCATCTGGTCTTGTCTATAGACTATTCTTACGATCTAAATTATTCTTAGTAAGAGGCAAATTTTATTGAGGTGGCTGAGTTTATTTTTGAAGACACATTTCCTCTATTCTATGAACCCACCAACCAGTCATGCACTCATTCTGGCAGTCTACGGACAGAGTAATGATACACTCAGTCGCTTAATGAGCGCTTTCCTTGGGATGGCATGTGGACCTCATCAGATGGGCGCCACTGTAGACATGCTCGCTTAGGTACAACCAGGGGGGAGAACAAGGCAGCAATTATCCAGGGTTAAAGCGTAAGGCTGTAGTGTCCTCCATTATGCAGATAAAAGGCATGCTTGTCTGGCAGTGTCTGTGCCAGTGGAATATCAGTCAGGGCGCTGCTTTCACCTCGGTATGCTGAGGGTGAACACCTGCATCTCAAGTAGCTAAGAGCTTTCACGATAACATAAGTGTATCATGGGATGCCTAATACCTGCAGTACTGTCATCATGAGGAAATCAAGCAAATGCATTGCCACAACAGATGGCTGATGGATATGTTAAAGGAGACACAGAATGGATAAATGGGGTATTGTACCTTGTTCTCTAATGTTAGAATAGAAGATATTCAACTTTGAATTTATTAAAACTAAGCTCAAGTAAAATTTTACAAGCCCAGTTAAAACCTTATATTTAGGATGGGTATTGAAATGGTCCTTTTGGCTAAATGGGGAATTGTTTGCTACACACATTTGAACTGCAATGGCTTTGAGATATCTGACATCAAATGTAAGCTTTCATATGATATCAGATTTTCATATGAAGGTGGCTACAACCATGTCCCATGCTCATGATTGCTCTTTGGCCATGCACAACCTCTCCTAATCCATCAATGCCAAGGCAATAATGGTTTTCCATTTTTTATGCTTCTATGTAAGAGGAATCTAGCCTGGGATTTCCCAAGCTGCCTTGCACGCTCGGGCAGCCTGGGGACCATGGCCGAAATCTTCCCATGGATTTGGGGACTGATCACAGAACGGGTAGGGAGGGCAAGACGATGACAGGTACTACTTCACGGAGAAAGCTTGCAGTTTGTTAAAATAGTGGATCTTGATAGCGGCAGCAGAAGCGACGCCAACTTTCAACGAAGCTTTAGACATTGTTTTAAACAGTTTAAGTCAAAAGTTTGTTTTAAAA
>JAVQKI010124524.1:0-20039 GCA_036025975.1 Nematalosa erebi
CTGTCTGTCTGTGTGTATGTATATCTGCCTACTGTCTGTCTGTGTGTATGTATACCAGTATCTACCTACTGCATGACTGTCTCTGTCTTATCTGTTTGCTTGTCTGTTTGTCTGTCCATCTGTTGGTCTGTCTGCCTCTCTTACAGTTTGCCTGTTCATCTGTCTGTCCCTCTGTCTGTCTGTCTGTTTGTCTTTGTGTCTGTCAGTCAGCCTATTTGTCTGTCAGCCTCTGTCTGTCTACTTTTCTGTATTTCTGTCCTTCTGTCTACAGTACCTCTGTGCCTCTCTGTTTGTCTTACTGCCTGTTCTTGACTGTCAGCCTGTCTGTCTGTCTGCCTGCTTATCTGTCTGTCTGTTGGAGGCCCACCAAAAAGTAATATGGTTGGGAACATCTTAACTCTTCCAGTTGTCTCAGTGCCATGACTGGCTCATGATATCAGTTGCTGATTGAAGCACCTCTGGATGGAGAGCAGCAGCTGAAACAGGGCTTCCTTACGGCATGTTCCCTCATCACTGGGAGATCGTCGGCAGTATACACAAAAATTACAAGTAGCTTTTTTAAATGCTGCCTCAGAAGGAGGTAGATCAGTAGCCTGATGAATCAGACTCTTTCACTCTGTACAGAGTGTCTGAAAACTTGGACACGTTTATTTTCTGATGTGGGCACATTCAAAATATTTTTCCAGTTGGCAGAATTGAATGGCTTCTTAGAGTTCCTTGACATAGTACAGTGGCTAGATTGGAAATTGAGTGGCGGTACTACATTGGAACTAGCCTAGCTAGTGGATCATTACCTACATGCCATGAACGCAGTGAATGCTCTCCCATTGAGTCACCAAGGCCTCTCACATTATCTGACTGTGTGCTGTGCATACTGTATGTGCCATGAATGAGTTCTCTGTGACAAGATTCTGTTGATGTTCTGTCTGCTCTTAAAAATTATGTTCTCTGTGGTTATTAGGGTTTGTTTTTTTCTGTTGCCTTATCACATATTTGGTGAAATGAGATGGCACTGTAGCTGGAGCTATGTGCAGTAAAAGGCCCCCCTGTATGAGGGTGGAAGGGATATTAATGGTCAGAGTTGAAGCCTGTGATTTATCACAACTTGAATCTAAATAAAACTTGGCAGCGTTGAAAAGCAACCTAAAAGTGAGACCCCTACCAGATGTATAGAGCGTGTAGATTTTTATTTGGTATGAAGCATTTTCTTGACATTTTTTATATGTTTGTCACTCATTATCATGTATCCCTTCCTGTCTTAACTGGGCTTGAAATCAAGTCTGCTTTCATAAGCCAAGCATGTTAACTACAGACAGATATGAAACACTTTAGCGGGAGGCTTAGAGAATGCCCTTGGCCCCATGTGATACACTGTGTTGTATGATTAAAACTTGGGAGGAAGAAAAAAAAACTTTTATCTGATCTTAATTAATTTTGGAATGTTGAATCATCAGGTAGCCTCGGCCTGAACTCTGCACTTAGCTGGATGCTTGCAGAGGGTGTGTCACCCTTGGAACAGCGAGTTCTGTTTGCATCAACGCTCTTGTCAGCACTTCGCATCCACTCCAGACCCAAATTTGGGTGTTAGGACTGGACATTCAGAGTGCTGTCTTGTTCTTGTTTCTGTTTTTTGTGAGCCCTTTGCTTGCCAGCGCAGCAGTGGGTAGGAGAATTTACACAAGATCATTACAAGTGCATTAGCTGTACACCACAGTAAAAACAAACCTTAATCTTGTTATATCCTAAAGTTGACAGTCAAGAAATTGTTACATGCACTGCAGTGACTTTTTGGGCTCATTGCATTGTATGTTATTGTGGGGATATGTTTAGTCCCAATTAGACGCTAGACAGCTAAGCAGTTATGGAGGGGTAGAAAGAGTGAGTTGTGGAGGTGGCTGTGGCGTAGCTGGCGAAAGTGCCTGCACCATAAACACTTAAGATAAACACCGCATACATACTGTAGGAAGCCAGGTTTGAGTCTTTCTGCTCATTTCCTCTCTTTTCACTGTTCTTTCACAACAAGGGCCAAAAGCCAAAAAAAGTGCCTAGTGTTTTCTATGAAGGAGTCACACCCTCCCCTGACTTTGATTTGATTTTTTGCAGAATATGAATCGAATAGGAAAACCTGTCCTACCATCCTGAGTGATCACCGCACCTACATTCAGACACGACCGGAGAAGCGGCTCCACTTCACTGTCGGAGGGCGTGCCTATCTGCTGCCCAAGACCTCCGTGGTCATCAAGTGCCCATTGCGACATGGCAGCAAGTCCACCATCCGCTGGCTAAAGGATGGGAGGGACCTCCCCGCCTCTAAGCGTATTGGCATGACCAAGTCCGGTGCCTTACGCATCTACAATCTGGATGCCAGCGACATGGGGGTGTACCGCTGTGTGGCTTACACTGCCACGGCTCGCTTCATCCTCAAGCTGATTGGCAGTGACAATAAAATCCTGGATCGTCCGGAGGGGAAGGCTTTCACAGAGGACGCTGATGACCCGGAGGCTGCTCTGGGGGAAAACTGGTTCCTACCTCGCTGTAAAGACATGGACTTCTTGGTACCTGGCTGGCAGCAGCAAAGTGAATTCTACTTGCCCGAGGCCCAATCCCAGGGCATGGGCACGGGCACAGGTCCCCTGCAGGCCCTCCGCAATTCTGTGCTGAGTTCCGAAGGTGCCCAAGGACCTGTTGTTCAGCTGCCGGAGAGGCACTTGGGGCCCGGCATGTCCAACGGAGCCTTTAGCCTGCTCCCAGCACACTATGAGGAGCTGACCAAGAACATCAGCAACCCAGAGCAGAGCACGCATGGGGGAGACAAGCTCAGCTCCCAGCCTAATCACAAGTCCAGCGAAGGTCATCTGTCCAGCCCAGGAGTGACGGGCAAGAAGGGTGAGAGTCCTGGAGAAGCTCCAGGAGGCTCCAGAAGCAAACACCAGGACAAAACAGCTAATTCTTCAGAGCGTGCCGCCGACAAGGAGAACAAGAGTCGTAGAAGAGCGACCATTACACGACACGAGCACCACGGCTCTCTCATGAGCTTCCAAAGGGATATGAGGATCCACATTGGCCGGGTGGCCTACCTGACCAACGCCACTCGCAGCCTCTACCTGCTCTGCCCAGTCCATGGTGTGCCTCCACCCACAGTTTCCTGGACCAAAGATGGTGCACCATTGCAGTATAGAGACAGGTATGAGTGCTGCATCTTTACTGTTGCTCTACTTCAGTCTATGTAGGGACAATTGAAGTATGAAAACAGATTAGACGATACCTGCCCTGTGTTTAATGTGCTTCCAAAGATTACCTCATACTAGCTCTGAAATATGCTGTCTGCACAGACACAGTCAGAGGTTCAGAGCGTCCTTGCCAGCATTCCGTCTGCTTGTACACTACTGATGATACAACTAATTAGACAGTCTGCTTGGCTGAAGAGTTAGCTTACTAAAGTAGCTTACTAAATAGTTGGAACAAAAATGTGATGGGTGTTTAACATAATGAATCTTGCCGCCTCTAGACATGGTATAATCTATGTTTTTAAGTACACAAGATTGTTATCTGTCTGCTCTCTGGTTTATTTTCCATTTCTTTTGTGATTTACTGTGTTGTGATAAACTTTTTGTCAGCGTGAAAAACATTGTGAATGGACATTTAAATTCAGCTGTAGTGTGCCTGGCGGGCCAGACGGTCACTAAACACTGTCTCCAGTCCTTCCGGCCCAGGCATGCGCCAGACCTAAGGCCCTCGTGGTTGAGCAAACTCACTGCAGACTTCATTTTAGCACAGATCCATCAGCAGCTCAGTGGCATATGTGCCTACACTGCCGGAGGAGAGGGTCTCAGCTAGCTGTGCTCCCTGTTATATCACCCATGCCTAAAACCTACTGTGCATCAGCTGCCCACAAGCAGAGCAGAAATGTGAATTCCCCCTGTAGTGCTGCCGGATCCTATGCATTTATGTTCTGTGGACTTTCGCTCGGTCTCAAAACAGAGTCCACGTTCATGGGGCTGAGGGCAATCAGAGTACATTTTTGTGCCCTGGATCTCTGAGGCAAAGGTCCTACTGTAGATCGAGGTGAATGCAAACGCTTTTGCATGTTTGCATTGTTTTAGTGTGGCGAGTGTGGCGCCTGCACACAGATAACCTTGGCTCGTGTTTTCGCTGGCCGCTGCTGGTCTTGATCTTGTGTGCAGCTTACCGTCTGGCAGCCGCCGCTTGTGCCCTTTCCTTTCGAGTCGGCAGCTCTGTTTACCTAGGTTCCCACTGCCGGGCCAATGTGTGCCAGCGGTGGGATTAGAACGATAAAAGCCCCCGGTGTGAGGGGACTCAACCCTGGGGGCCTTGTCTTCGATTTGGCTCTCGGGCCAAGCACAACAGTAAGCCCTTTGAGATATCGCCCTCAGATGGACTTTTAAGGTTCTGCTTTGTCGACCTATTCTGCTGGCCTATCAACCGCTTGCCCGCTCTGTCATCTGCCTTGGTTAATTAACGCAACCCTGTGCAGTCTGAAAAGAGGAGAGGTACGGTAAACTCACATCAGCAGCTTCAAGTGCTCAACACCCATCAGCAGCCAACATCCCTTTGTTTTTTACTCAGACAGTGAGCCGAGAAACCACCCGTGTCTGGTTTGTGATGTTGGCTCATGTTTTGTCTTCTCTTTGTATGAACAAGAGCTTCTGTGCGTCTGAGAAGAACAGCACAAGACCACACAGCTCGCTGAAGAAGAATGTCTTTTGCTGGGCTTCTGTAAGGATATGATGATTAATATTCTTGCTTTCTCCATCCCATGGAGACTCAGACCTCTTTTTTTACCTAATTTCTTTGTCAGCAGAGCGACGCATATGGAACTGATAATCCTATTGCTTATGGTTCTGCCAGTCAGGTCTGATTGATGGGCCTAAACGGACACAGAGTCTTTTTTTTTTTTTAGCCATGCAAAACCATCTCGTGACGAGACTTATTCCTCCCATGCTAGCAGCATCTGTGCTAATGTGCTGTGGCAGCTGGAGTGGTGAGCCAGCCAGGCTCCACCGACTGGACCCTTTAGGGGTTCCTGTCTGTAATCAGGGTCATCTTGGACCCATGGAAAATACCGGTAACACCCTGGAAGGAGCTCGCCTCCAATCCCAGCTCTGCTTCTTCTCCCTCACTCCTTCCCTCCCTACCCTGTAGCGTCCCCTCAGCAGCCATGTGTGCGCCACATGAAGGAGACCCTGGTGCTGCAAGGCCCCTCTACTGGGACCTGCCCTGCATGCGAATAAGGCTGAAATTATAGACTAAAGGTTGACCTTCCTGATTAGCATGGCTAAATGTTCAGCTATGTTAATAATTCAGTGTGTGTTTGTGTGTGTGTGGCACCATAACATATTGCTTAGATAAACTCACTTTCCAACCACTGAGGTCTGTGTTCCTCTCATGCCTGCATTGGATATGTTTAGTTTTAAGATGTTCAGTTTGAATGTGTCATTGCTTCTGGTTGGACCTGAAAGATTCATTGTGATCTGTGTGTTTCATGGAAGCACAGTGATGGACGTTAAACTATGAGAACGGAGCAGTTTCTTTAGGCTTGCCCGCGTGGAGGCGCTTTTTGATTTCCCCAGATGGGGTGAATTGCAGTGCAATGGATGGGGCTGGAGATGGAGATGGGAAAGAAGGGGAGAACTCTGTACAGAAGCCCAGTCTGGTGACCTCTCACTGGGGTCTCTTTCTTCGGGCCTGGCCCCTCTCCTCTCCTCTTGCAGCTGAGAGCCCCTGCAGAGCGCGTGGATGCGGAGCTGTCTCCGCCTCAGTTTTTACAATGTCAGCATTTACTTTTGGCCCGAGCTGAGATGTGAAAAAGCTCCGTCTGATTGACATTCACAGACTCTCTAGCTGCGTGAAGCTTCGTCTTGCAGCACTGCTCTGCTCACTCTTGGATCGTACCATGAAGATGGAGACGGTTCTTAGAGGAGGCAGTATCAGGTGGTCCGACAGGCGCCACACCTCATTTAAAGCAAACCTGTTTGAGATCATATTATCTTATGCGTTGTTTTGCTGACTTTCTCACTTCATGCACTTATTTGTTAAATATCAATGGTCATAAAATATTATATGATATTGTTTATGTCTTATGTGTAGAAGCATTAGGCCTACTACTGTAATACATAATGTGCAATAATGTGTTGTTATACTGTTATTTTGTTGTTGTACTTATTTCTTATAACTTATTTCTCTTATTTTTAGATATGAGATAATCATTCATTGATCTGACAACAGGGAAATTTAAGCAATTATAGCAGGTTATAAATAGTAGGTTTTATGTTTTGAAATGTATCCCGGGCCTTTTTTGTATTCTGCTGGTATAGCAGCACATTTTCGAGTGCTCAGCGCCGAGGAGTGTTTTGAGAGAGCAGCAGCCATTGATGAGGTGCGCATCGGAGGTGTCCAGCACACATTCCCACATGCTCTTTTCCGAGGGGCTTGTGTGGGAGCAGGACAGGGGCCTTACTGCGCCCCAGTGGGCCATAAAGCACTGGATGCGTTTACCAGGCAACCCCTCTCTCTGCACCCCTCTCCCCCACTCATCTCCTCGCCAGCCCCCGACAGCAGGCTCTTCTCTCCACCATACTGGCCCGCGCTCTCACACTCTCTAAAGCGATATATATCACCACAGGCCGTTCCCATCCCTTCTCTCTTAAACAATGGCCCCTTTTCTCCTCCTCTAGTTGTCTAAACATAACTTTCATTTAATGCAAGCTTGCTGTATCAATGGGCTTAGCTCATTAATCGAGAAGTCATATTTGAAACGTGTGTGTTTATGGAGTTGCTTGTTCCTTTGTATGCATTTAAGTCTTTCAGCATCCTATTTACAGTAGGTCTCTGCTCTCTAGGCCCGTGTTAATATCTAATCCAGACCCCTGCTGGCTGTGTGCTCTTATTAGTGAATGATGCACAGTGAGTGTCCCATCACACTTCGTGTCTGAGTGCATGGCGTTCTTCTGCGTGGCAGATGAAGCGAGTCAGCGTTGACTGATTGACGCTAAGATCAGATGGGAGAGGACCGGAGGGGAGAGGTTGGACGTAAATGTACTGTGTCATCTTTGTATGGTAGCGGCGGGGTGCCGAGCCGTTAAGACACTGAGTTGAGGAGGACACTTGCTGCTGCAGGAGGAGGCCTGCTGAGGCGATCACACGGTCTGTGCCTGGCCTGGCCCTGGCTCACCCGCTTCGATCTCAGAGAAGGGGGGTCGGTGGTGGGGGGAGCTCCCTGATGCCGCAGATAGGCTGTCTGTTTTAATGGAGACCTGGTGCTCAGATCCGGCTCCCCACTGGGCTCAGCCCCAGCCTCAGCCGTAGCCTCAGCCTGTAGAGAACTCTATTGGGCTCCATTAAGCTCTGCCTCTCTCTCTCTCTCTCTCTCTCTCTCTCTCTCTCTCTCTCTCTCTCTCTGTCTCTCTCTCTCTCTCTCTCTGTTTCTCCTCTCTCTCTCACTGGCCGTCTGGAGGCTCGCTTACACCGCCGCAGCTCAGGTTCATTCCCGGGGGGAAGCCCCAGACACGCACAATAGCCCCGGCATAATAAATACACTCTAATCACCTACATAAACACCTACCTTCTCCCCTCCCCCAACACCACCACCTCCACCTCTGACAGGCCCTCCGTGCTCAATGAGTGCCTGATTGCACTGTGGAATTCCAAAAGAGAAGACCAAAAATAGAAACGTTTTTTTTTTTTTTTCAGCCGGGGAGGATACCACCTGATTGATGTCCAGGAAATCCAATATTTTAACAGCTCGTCTATCCGGTCGGTTTCTGGAATGCCAGGTGTGATTAGAATGGATCACTCCCCCATTCAAAGGCGTTATCAGACGCAAGATGAAACCAGTCTGTGTGTGTGAGTGTGAGAGAGAAAGAGAGCAATAACCGAAACACTCTCCGGCCCTGGTCGTTGTCTTAACCCCGCACTGACCCAGCGTAAGTGAATTTGTCCAGTAATTGTTTAATGTGGCATGCGTGCGTGCATAAGGAAGCACAGGCTGTAACTCTGCACTTGGTTGCACTCTGTGCTGGAGAGCTGAGAGCCCCATGAGGTCACTAAGAAGAGCCTCTTTCTCACTCTCTCACTCTCTCTTTCTCTTTTATTCTTGCTCCCCAGGGTGCTGTGGCAGGACGCAGAGGGACTGCACATCTATAAGCCGAGCCAGGAAGACGCGGGGGAATATAGGTGCACTGCCACCAACGAGCTGGGCTCCGACTCAGAGAGCTCCCAACTCCATCTGGCTGGTGAGTGTCTCTGCTGCCTGCCTGCCTGCCTGTCTGCCTGCCTCTATCAGCCAGGCCTCCCCTACACTCTCTGCACAGCCTGATGGGATTACAAAACCAAATCACAAAGCATGTATATCAGATGGAGAACATGTAGAGTTTGCACACTGATGTCCACCCACTCACTGATGTTGTCGGGGGCAGGTTTGCTCACAAACACCATTACATCACCGTGTTTCCTATTGGCCATCATTACCTTAAGTATTTAACAGTCATAGCGTAACAGGCCTATAATTATTTGATTACAACCATAGATGACTGGTATTACATCTACTCCAGCAGGCACACAGATTCTAATCAAGTGGCCATTGAGATAAATACACAGCTGCACTCTTAGGGATGTGGTTTCTGTAATGGACATCAAGAATGTTATCAAATAATTTTGAAAAAAAAAAAAAGAAATTAAGAGTCTATTTTCTTGCGCCACTAGCTTTAGGGAAGGGTCAGGAAGGTTTCCTGTTTTATTAACTAGCCAACACCCATATCTAAAGTCACTGTGCATTGACACTTTACGTTACAGACAGGCTACACCGTGTGTGCGACTGAAGCATTATATGTGCGAACTGTGTATGCTGCTGCAATAAGCTTCCATTGCAGTGTTATAGCCTAAGGCATATGCAAAATGCACATTTGAAAAACCAGAGCCATTTTTACTGAAGGTGAATGCAATATTTAAGTTGCACGTCTGGTGTAGCCCTAGCCTTAATCTGCAGTCCTCCAACACCCCATCTCGATTGAAAGTTGAATTAACGTCACCTTGTGACCTTCATCTGTTGTTTACAGAATACCCCAAGATTGCCCTGTCTTGGAGAAATGTGTCTGACCTGAGCAGCTCGGTGCTGACCGTTGTAGTGGGAGGCTGGATCAGGGTGCGTCTGGGAGCCAACCTCACCTTGGACTGCCCAGTCACAGGTCAGTAACATCAAAAGCAGTCACTGAGGACCAGAATATGTCTTTGGATGTTACTCACATTCTGTAGTAAAAAGAGATTTTTCCCTTGAAAGAGTTTAGATTCATGGATAGAATTGATGGATGGTTGCTTAGCGCCCACAAAGATTGCTGCAGCAAAAGGCTGGAGAGTATTATGGTCTTACTCTTCTCAAGCACAGCAATCACGCTCCAGGAATACTTTCTGAATACCACAAATAAATTAAATTCTTGTCACGACTGAAATATCCCACAATCCCAAGTAACACATGGTGACTATTTACATATCATGGGTTTAATGGATCCTATCTACAGCCCAGTAAGGAAATGGGGAAGGTTCCAGGTAATTGGAGAGAAATTGTCTGTAAAGTCAACATACCTTTCAGGTTGTTATTGGTCTTGCTGAGGATTTATGTGTGCTGCATCATCTATAAAATGAATCCCCATGAATTAAGAAAAGGCGACGTTTTGATTGAACAACAATATTTGGTGACAGCTTTTGGAAGATATCCTGACTGCCCCTTTTTTTACATGTCCCATTTTTTTTTTTTTTTTTTTCACTTCTCATCTGTGCGTGTCAGGGTTGTAAATGGACTCCCTGTCTCTCACGGAGGTCGTGTAAACTCAAAGTCAACAAGCAAAAGGGATTTTCTTTTGGGGGGTGAGGAGGAATGGGCGGGGGGGTGTCAGGAGTAGGGGGGTTAGTGAGAACAGGATCCCAGCTTCTTCAGGCTCAGTGATTGCATTCATCCTGTGGCCGCCGGGGGAGCCGCCAGCGAGAAACACCTGCTGCCAACAATGCCCTCAGCGCTGCCGACTTGGCCGCCACAACCGCCCGCCGCCGACACCGAGTGCCCCTTTTCATCACAAGATGGGTGAGCAGCGAGGGCACTCGGAAAAAAAAGGAAAAAAAACAAGATATAAATAATGGCTCCCCTCCTTGGCCCCTTTTTGGAAGACAAGTGGACCTGGCCTGGGCCGATGCGGAGGATCCCTGAAAGCAGATATGGCCCGTCACTCATTAGCCCAACCCAGGCCAGCTGTAGCCCATAGCTCTTCGAACGCATAGAAAGAGTCTAGGACACAGCTGCTGACTCTCCAGCTTGATTATGCCGACCCAGGAAGCCAAGACAGGCAGAGAGACGCAGGGGACACAAACTCATGTGCTTATCTGACTCACTCAACCTTTGCTTATGTGGGGGGCAGAGTTAAAGACGCACACAAGGGTTTGAGGAGCAGCCGGTAGGACGTCAAAGAATTTCTTAAGGGTTTTGTGTAAATGTAAACAGTCACAAACAAGGCATGGGCTCAGTGAGGAGCTGTGCCGTGGCCTAGCAGCGAGATCTCATCATCATCTTGATTGCAGAAGGGAAATTTAATCCGCGTCGGGGAGGTCAGCGAAGAGAGCCTGAGAAAACACTGCTGACAAAGACGGCACACACTGATGGTGTGTGTGTGTGTGTGTGTGTGTGTGTGTGTGTGTCTATGTGTGTTTGTGGTTATGTGTGTGTGTCAGAAAGAGTGTGTGTATGTGACTGTGTATGTCTTGAAACAAGAGAACAGGCCGATCCTGTTAAATTGTTTATATTCGAGGGAAATGAGGTGGCAATCATTAAAACATTTGTTCTAGGCAAAACAGTTTGAGACAAAAAAACAATAATGTTCCACACAAATTGAGTTTTAGTGAGCAAACACTGCTACTCTGATTCCTCCCCTTGCATAATATTGCAAGTGTATATTTTAATGGGCTGTCCACATTTATGTGTGTATGTGTGTGTTTGTGTGTGTTTGTGTGTGTGTGTGTGTGTGTGTGTGTGTGTGTGTGTGTGTGTGTGTGTGTGTGTATGTGTTAGTGTCCAATGCGCATCTTTATTGGCTAATTCCTTTGAATACTTTTACAACAGCTCACCCTTGTGGTAGAGAGAATCAGGATTTTTTTTAACATTCTTCCACCAGTGATGGACAGTCTGTCAACAGTATGCAATTCTGACAAGCGATTGTCTTTACTGTTACTTCATGCTAGCTGCCATATGCTCTTTGCTATGCCATTTGCTTCCCCTTTTATACATTGAAGCAGAGTCATTTAGTGTATGGTAATATTACCTTGTTATACCTTAGTCATACTGTTGAAAATATATAGGTTTCTTCAGGGTGTTCGCTTCTCAGGCTACATCATCTGCCAGAGCTTCCTGAAATCAACTGAATTATTGAAATAGCTGCCTGAAGTTGTACAACAGTATTAAAAGGGCCACACACATTAGAGAATGGAGTATGCATGAGAGATGAGTCTCTCTGGTGACCTGGGGGAGGAGAGGAGCTGGAATCTACATGACAAATATCATGCAGATGAGTTCAGCTGCAGCGCTAGAGGTGAAGGTGCTTCTTCACATCTTGGGCACTAATTTGAAAAAAGGCTGTGGGGTGAATATGGTGATTTGGAGGTGATAGAAAACCAGCGGACTGCTAACATATGTATATGTTCGGTGATATTTTAGGCAGGTAGCGACTTTGCGCAGAGGCACTGAAAGAAAAACATGGCATGAAATTGTCAGCGGAAGTTCGTTGGTGCATGGTATGAAACCCACTAAATGGATAGTGATTTCTGTTCCCTTAACTCTGTCTAAATATTATCTTACTTCAGGTTTCTGAAATAGCTTCCATTTCCCTAAACTGTGTGTACTCCTCCTCAGGTATCTTTGCAAGGTGTTTGGTACAGGTTAGTCAGTAGCCAGGATTCAATCCAAGTCATTTGCATGTTTTATAAGAGTTCTGCCAAAGGAAACTTCAGTCTGTGTGCATTTCCATCTGCTGTTGATGTGAATGAGCTTCAAGCCAATTTTCAAGCCATTTCCACTACGGATATCCTGTTCAAATGGTCAAAATGTGAATGAAGAGGTTGGACTGGAAACAGCTCCTTACACCATATGTTGTCTGATTCTTCTAATAGAGCTCTGTCGTCATGGCTGGAGCCTCGATGTTTTAACACTGCTCTACCTGTGTCTGTCTTTAATAATGAGTCTTATTACTGAGGAAAAAAAGTCCCCCGGCAACACTCTGGACTACTTAACCACTCTGCCTCACTATAACTCACTCCAATGTCTGCCTTTTTCCCCCCTACAATTTAGAGGGTGCCCCAGTTTTGGCAATAGTTAAATGTCCTGTGCAATCATTTTTACCTCCTTTTTGAGGGTAAAGGGGGCTTAATAAAACTCAACATATGCTTCTCATTGATGCACATGCAAGAATATTAGAGAAATTGAAAGGACATTTGTGATTTGCATTCGTTATATTGATTTGAACGAGTGGGGCTGCTTTGTGGTGTATTCCTCTGTTGATCTGTGCTATGAATAGATGCTTTTGTAAGCATACACTCCCCATTATCCCTAAGTAATATGTCTGAGTGCTATGATTGATGGTTGGGTGTCTCGGGCTGGGTTCTCTCCTAACAGGTGTCCCTCAGCCAACAGTCAGCTGGCACAAGAAGGAGGGCGCGCTGAACGGCAACGCACGTCTCCTCCTCAACGGTTCACTGCTGCTCCAGAACGTCACACTCCAGAACTACGGGACGTACTCGTGCGTGGCAGCCAACCCAATCGGAAAATCCATCGCCTCCAGCCACCTCCACGTGTCTGGTGAGTTCCAAGGTGTGCTCTGGCCGTCGTACGTCATGCTCAGGTTTGGCCCGTAACAGGGGTAACACAGAAGCCGCCGCTCGGATCCTCTCAGTAGCGCCGGTGATTTGGCACATGCCGCGCAGCTCTCTTTCCTCCCACGTCAGCATGCTGACTGTCCAACACGGATGGTGTGTTGATATTGGCATCAGGAGGCACATCATGTAAAGAAATACTTCGCTTGGTAGTCAAATTGGAACACTGGCAATGCCAGTCCTTACCAGGGTGGTAAACTCTGCCTAGCGTTATACAAGTTTTTACATTTTTTTTACTCTCTTTGAAGTCACAGTCTTATAGTGGATATACATTCATGATGGAGAGAAGCCATCTTTTTTTTTTTTTGTAGAATATTGTACAGACCAACATTCAAGCCATAAGGCAAAGGTCTCTGTGGTGGGTGGGTGGTCTCTTCATAGTCTCTGGAAGGAACCCACACGTCATGACAGCGGGTTAATATCAAGTGCTGCTTTATTTTTAGAAATGCAGAAAGGGTGGTGTTCTATAAAATGCCCCTTTACTGGTGTGGGCTTAAAGCTATAAAATTTAGTAACTGTCATCAAATACACTGAATATGAAGGGACCATCTGGGTCAGGAATGTTTGTCAAAATCAATTTGGTGCCATTATGTTGAGTTTTAGTTGATGTTTTCCTCAGGTTAGTCATTTCTAGTATCCCTGGTTTAAGTAAATTGCTTTGGATTATTTGCCAGGAACCACCCAGGGGTTGTCTGAGGCCCACAGCTCCGTGTCGAAGGAGGGAGGCCGAAAAAGAGTCCTCATGGCATCACGCATTGGCACCAGAGCCGTGGTCCGACCTGGAGACATCCTGCGCATAGGTATCATCTCACTCAGCATTTCCATAGGCTTAATCCCATAGTTCCCCTCTAATAATCTCAAAGATTTAAAGGTATCCAATCCTAGACTCGGATTTTTGAACCGTGGAGCTCCCCTACTGTCGCCTTTTTTTTTTTTTTTAAACTTACACCAGTGTCTTAAAATTTCACCACTACATGTGGAATCTATTACAGACCAAAGGATAGGAGCCAGTGATTATACTTTTTGAAGAGTTATGTTGACTGACAAAGTAATAAGCACGATTTCATAAACTCATACTTGAGTAACTTCAGTTTTATTCTTCATGAGGTGCTGATGGCATCTTGCAAGCCCTGTAAGTTCACCAAGAGACTGTAGTGAGAGCTGAGAGAGTCATGCATAGTGCATCTTTAACTGCCATGAATCAGCCAATCACAAAGTCGACTTGCTGTATGACAGTCAGGTCTGTGAGGGTTTGAGGCTAGAGGCTTAGGGAGGACATTAGGATTTACACATGGTCTCTCTGATCAGCGTTGCTCTCTCTCTCTCTCTCTCTCTCTCTCTCTCTCTCTCTCTCTCTCTCTCTCTCTCTCTCTCTCTCTCTCTCGCTCTGATCTGTTTAATTTGTTTTCAAGCTTTGATCATAGAAGTTGTACTGTGTGTTGAGGAACCAAGACAAACTTTTGAATCAGCCTCAGTTATCATACTGCCCTTTGTCAAGAAAAGGACTTGTGACTGTTTCTGGACTACATTGTGGATATGTGAGTGATAGATCACTCAGAGACACGCACTGAACTGGAACTGCAGATGAATCCATTAACTCACTCCCGTCCCTCATTAACTTTTCAACTGCGCTGTTGGATGAGTGCATTGATTCTGATCTACAGTAGGCACACATGTTCCTGTAATGACCGCTAGTGTTGTGGTGCCTGATTGGGAGAGCGTGTCTAATGGGTCTGGATGCAGATGAAAGCAAGCCCTGGTAGGGATAGGGGATGTGGGGTGGTGGGTGGATTGGGGAGGGGGGCAAGGTGCAGTCCCCCACACAGGAGCAGGCTCGTCAGGAGTAATTAGAAATGACTGGCGGCCTCATTCTCTCCTGCTTCCCCGCTCCTCTCTGCTTCTCTTCAGGGTGTCCGGTCGTTCCAAACCACAGAAAAACCATTAAGTGGTACTTCCAGAACCAGACCCTGGAGGAGGCCCAGGGCCCTCGGCACCGGATGCTGGTGGGGGGACGGGTCCTGGAGGTGAACACGCTGCACGGGAGGTTCGACGGACTCTACAGATGCCAGACGCAGATGGACACCCAGCTGCTCTCTGCCTGGGTCCAGATCAGTGTGGAAGGTATGTGTTTGTGTGCGCTCCCGACCCACCCCACCCTACCCTCCGTACAACCCAGTTCTGATCAGTCAGCGCATTAGCCCTGATTTGACCCCGACATCTGTGAATGACCCATAATGTTGTGGCCCCTCAAGCTGTTCTCGCACCGGCTTTGTCACACTGTCCCAATCTCAGATCACCTTTCTGGACTTGCGAAGCCAATTCACAAGATGGCCTTTGTGCTGTCACTTCACATTTCACTCTGGGCGGGGATTGTGGACACAGCTGGGACCTATCATTAAACCTTAATGAACCCGGTCAATTGCAGCACTTTCAGTCGTCAAAAATGGCCTGTCATGGTCAGTATTTGGCATCTCACACAGAGAGAAGGGAAAAAGAAAACGAGGGGAAAAAAGTAGAACAAACAAAACATTTTCATCCTTTACGTCTCACTTTTTCATGTTTGGAAAGCAAAATGAAAAGACAGAGCCTGCAGAAATAATAATAAAAAAGTGAAATACCCAGTCAATGTTTTATTTCATGCCTTGAAGCAAATTAAAATCATTCCGTTTTGTACAATGCCAAGTTCTTTGTTGCTTTTGTAAGTTACACACTGCTCTTTTTAGAACATAAACAAATACTTGGAAGCATAAAATCATAAAAGCAGAAGAGAAAGCATGCATAATCAACAGTAAGGCCAAAATAAAATCCAAAAAAACAAATCTATTTGCTTAGATTTCTGCAGACAAAAAAAATTACGCCTAATGGTTGTTAGACGACTTCACTCAGTGTTTTAATCAGAACAAATGCGACCCAAGCGTGTCGCTTTGGTCATAATAAGCAAGATCAGCGTTGTTTTGCTGCTTATTATAAGCGCTGGCGTCTGGTAGCGATCATCCATGGTTCTGATGGCTGTGCTGTGCTTTGTTGTGCCTGGGCAGAGTTCTCCTGGCAGCTGGGAGACTGGAGTGTGTGTAGCACCACCTGTGGGAGCAGAGGGACACAGACTAGGAAGCTCCTCTGCGTCAGTCCAGAAGGCACAGAGGTGCCCCCATCCACGTGCCACCACCTTGCCAGGCCAGTGACCTCCCTCCAGGTCTGCAACGTCAAGGACTGCCCGGCCAGGTCTGTATAACTCATATAGTCACGCTCCTTGTCATTTCTTCATCTCTCTGCTAGACTTGCAAGCAAATGACCTGGTAGATCACTTGAAAGTGCAGAGTTGGTTTTCTTTCTTTTTTTTTCCCCCTTAGTTTTTTTTTCCAACAAATTGAAGGGGAAGAATATCTAGGCAGTGAGCGGCAGAAATCCACTTGACTGTAGGGCTCTTCCTGGCTGTATGATCGGCAGCCAAGCTGCCTCTCCCCATGAAAAAGCCCATCAGTCATTGCCTCCTGACGTTTGTTTGCACAGGGGCCGTGCAAACGCTCAGCGAACAACATGAATCAAGCACTATTGTTCCTGCAGGGCCTATTGAGTCTGTGCGCTGTACCATCTGAATGTCATCGCTCATCAATATCAGCTGCTGTGATTAGAAACTGAGGCCAGTTAGCAGAGTTGGAGCGTGCCTGCCTATTCAGGAAGGTCGTAGTACTTCTCAACAGGGCACTGGAGTTTAACGCACTCCTTTTTTTTAACTGGTTGCTTTTATGAAAATATGAAAACTTGGAACGTGGAAAAAAAAGAAACATTTTTCATTTGTCGTGCCTGCCTGTGCCAAAAACATCATCTGATTATTGCCATGCACATGGGCTCTACCATTAATCAAAAAGATCAGCTCGGTCTGCGAAACTGCTTAGTGTCTTCTCCGAACTATCAACGGGGGATCTTCGCACAAAGCTGGTCTTTGTTGCTGCCCCTGTTTGCCTGACCAAGCCCCAAATCTGCTCTATCCCATAACTCAGGGCTTCATATGAGAACCGACACCCATAATGCTCAAGATACAAGCTGTGCTTTGGACAGGCCTCAAGTGACTAGCAGTAAAAATACCAGTTTGAAAAAATAACACATCTGTCATGGTGGATACAGGGTTTCACAAGTCATCTTGCACAAGAATGTGTTTAGTTAGCACATCTTTGCCATAAAGGGAAATTACTGCAGTACCTCTGGTTACCTTCAGTGAAGATGTTCAGCATTTAAGTCTGGAATAATTACCGGAGCAGGTTTATTCCTCTACATGTACTGTAGAACATTTTGTATAAACATTTAGAGTATGTCGAATGTATCTTCATTTACCACCTAAAGGTGTTTGTATTTGTTTCATTGGCGTCGTCCTGCAGTTGGGTGTCAAGCGTATGGTCAAGGTGTTCTTCCACCTGTGGGCGTGGGGTCAGAACGAGGCAGGTGACTTGCCAGCAGGTGGAGGCGGCGGGGACGGTGCGCATTCTGCCTCCTGCCAGCTGCGAGGCTTCAGCCAGACCCTTAGACAGAGAGGACTGCACCACTGACTCTTGTGCACAGTGGATGACCAGTCCTTGGGGCCAGGTAAGAAACTGTCTTTGTTGCTGAATGACTAAGTGCTGTTGATGTGATCTGAGTGTGTAGTTAAAGAAATAAGTCTGCGGTGGACGATTCTCAAGATTGCCAAAAAAATTGTTTGTACATGGCAGGTTTGATGAACATTGTCAAAAATTTGCTATTCAGTCATCGGTCGCAAAAAGCCTTCAACTTCTTTGTGTTTGTCTTTGCAGTGTACAGGGCGATGTCTGGGCCCAGGCTTGGCGACTCAGAGCCGAACAGTGATGTGCAAGCATGTCAACACCTCCAGTGGCCACAGATCATCATGTGATCCCAAAGACAGGTGCTGACCAGGATCCCACAGCCGCCAAAAAACACACTCTCTATGCAGCAGTGCTCCTCGCTGTGGAGAAAGTATTGATTTGGCTCCACTACTGCTGCTGCTGCTGCTACTGCTGCAGTGAGAAATCCAATGTCCTCACATTGCATACCACTCACATCCTTCGGGTTCTCAGTAATGCACCGTCTAGTTGGAATGCAGATGTTTCCATTGGCACGGGGGGTCTGGAGTTGATCTGGAATGGAGAGCACATCGGTTGCCCTGCAGCGTTTCCCCCAAACAAAACAGCCCAAAGACACACAGACTCTTTCACGAGGACTCACTGCCTTGACGTTCTCACCTTTTTCATTTGTCACGTCTATAGATGTTTGTGTTCCTTGATGTGCTTCACTTGGAGAAACTTCTTAGTGTTAACGAGTATTTGTTTTTTAGGTTGGTATTTCTTTTTTGTTTTTTTGTTATTATTATAGAGTGCTGTCTGATCCTTCCTTGTCTCCCATTAGGCCGCTGTCGGCGCGTAACTGCTCCTCAGACGCATGTGACGTGCACTGGAGGGTGTGGCCCTGGCGTTTGTGCACGGTGGCGTGTGGCAGCGGCTTCCAGTCCCGCCGCGTGGAGTGCGTCCACCGCCGGACTAACAAGACCTTGGTTGACCAGAACTGCACCTGGCAACGGAGGCCTGTCTCCTGGCAACACTGCAACATCACATCCTGCAGCAGTAAGATCCTCTGCCTCATCCCACACACACAAACGCACATACACACAGACACACACACGTACAGATACCAAAAAAATGCATCTCCTCACACTGTTTTCAAAAGGTCACATGTGGCGACCCTGGCTGTGTCTGTGTAGAGGACTCTTTGTGCTGGTCCCTCTTCAGCCTCGCTCCTTTCATGTTGTCTTGTGAAGCAATTTAAATGTCACTCAAGTCCTTTTACTTGTTCTCAAGTGAAGAAATACCCTGTAAAACATGAAACCAGTACATTGCCTTGCACAGAGTTTTAGAATATAATATCTGGCATTGCGACTGGTCATGGAGAAGTATTGGCAGATAAACTCAAACCTCAGTCTTAAGGAACTGTGCACTGTCAATACTTCTGTGAAAGGCTCAACCTATTAGTTTAGCTGAAAAGCATTCAGTTATCTGTCTGTCAGAAAACACTCATTTTCAAATTCTTTTTTGGTATGGTGCAGGCTGTCAAGACCGACATAACTTTATTTATTATTCTTTTTTTATTCATTAATTTAGGTGAGTGTAAGGATACAACCCATTACTGTGCAGTGGTGAAGCGGCTCCAGCTGTGCCAAGTGGATCTATACAGACAGAGATGCTGCGAGTCTTGTTCAGTGGACACTCACCCCATCTAGTGTTCACTACTGAAATCCTCAGACTTTCAACATAAACTGCTTCTAGAATGTTCAGCTGCTGGCCTGAAAAGACTCACCTGAAAATATGGGATCTTTTAAACAAAAAGAAACCCCTCCCCCACCCCGCGCGACTTGACTGAATTCTTGAAGAGGATGTTTTGAACATCTTTATGTGGTTTGGACACATTCATATACAAACTGAGTGACCTTTTGTGTTTTTTTTAAATATTGACTTAATGTGCTTCTGACCACAGCTCCGCCACAGCATTGTAAACATCTCCACAAAAAAATCGACCACCAATCTTTGTAGAAAAAAAACACAGATCAGCTGGCCAAAAATGACCAGAAAAAGAACAGTTTTTGTCTATTTACTCCATTCTTTTGTACGAAGCAATAACCGTAACAATGTTTTGACAACAATCTCTCAGTAGTGGTACATAAATATTCTGTGTGTATTATTTGTATTTATAACAAATGCATCAGTAGGAGTAAGAAAAACTGGTCTGAATTTAGACCAGAATCCTTAAGGACCATTCACTTGTGTGAAGGGAGTTAAGTGGGTGCAATTTCAGTAAGGCACCGAGAGCCTGCGGAAAATATGAAAAACATCACTTGGTTGAACGATGAAAATCCAAATATGATCAAAAGACCTTCAAGAACACTTAGCTTTTGTGGGGGAAATATTTATTTATTTTTATATATGGAGGACTTTTGTCAAAATAGAGTAAAGTACTTACTTAAGTAAGGGATATCATGTTCTTGCTGGATTCAGAAAGGTATTATGTACATTTTCTCCATCCCCCATCAATTTGTTGAGAGGTAATCAGTAATGTTGTAGTAGTTACAGTGG
>JAVQKI010124643.1:0-10208 GCA_036025975.1 Nematalosa erebi
TTTTTTTTTTTTTTTTTTTTTTCCCTTTGTTGTATATAGAGGATATGAATAAAGTTTTAGTTATTGCCTAAGTTTAAATGCATCATCTCATTTTTGTTTTGTTCCAAAGACCACTTGGCATTTGGCAGCGACTGTTGAATTTCCGGCATCATATTTTCTCACTGAAAGGAGTGGACAATATCGGTTAATATTTGAATTTTTTATATATTTTTTTCCTTTTAATTCAACCAGTGTCCATTACTGAGGTTCTTGTGGTCACAATTTAGAAAAACGGTTCATAGGCACGAGATGATCCTCGACTGACGTCACATGTATGGCAATAGAAGAAGAAACTCCTAATCATTGAAACACCGTGTACTTTGAGGAGGTATTGCTATGGATAATATTATACAGACAGTCTGTATAACCAATTTGCTGACAAATTTACCATCACGCTGCACAAATGCTTGTCTGCGCTGACATACCTATAGCTCTGCACCATTCCAGAAACCGATGTATCTTCACTGCTGGAGTCGAATCCGAGATGCTTTTTTCCACTGAAGCCCCACCTTAATTGTATGTGGTACTTGGGCACTCCCTGGTGGCAGCAGATTGAACTGTAGGGAGTGTTCTTGTTCCAGCCCGAATGTTATTCAATTAGAATTTCATTCGGGCCACATTTCAAAACCAAGAACTTAAGTTGGGCCACATTTTCAGCGGTCACTAACAAGTGGGAATGACACTTGATCAGTGCAAACTCTCATTTTAAAACAATTCTATGTTTTTTTATTGAACATAACAACATTGAATACTGAAAAGGTGCAAAAAAAAAAAGATAACCTGTCTTTTTTTTTTAATTTGAAATAAAAAAATAATTTTTGACCTTGGCACTAGTGCAATAACTTTGTAAGGTAATTTTTAAAAATGCAAAATGAGTTGGGGCTAAAGGGGAAAGCCAAGTAACCAACTTTGGTGATCGTTACATCGGTTTTTGATATTCTGTAAAAGACATAGGTTACATCCTGGAGGCTCCTGAATGATGTTTTACTATTATGGCCGGAACATCGCCTGGGTCGCATGGCCGCCAAATTGAATAGGCCTGGTTTAACAGATATTCTTTCCCGAGAGCGCTCAGAAGAGCTGGCACCACGTAGTGCTCCCTTCAAAAAATGCATCGCTTCATTCCCAAGCTTCTGTATTTAACGTCTGGCATTTTAACTGCCCTTTCTCATCTTGTTAATTAACATTACCCCAGAACCGAGTCCCTTGCTGTCTAGAAGAATTAGCGCGTTATAGATGTTACAAGCTGAATTTAGAATTGCTTTCAAATTAATTAACCTGTTTGGGGAATTACTGCAGTAGATTGAGAGCAGTGCTTCGTAGTCTGACAAGTTTGCTGATAAAAAAAGAACAGAAGCTCTTAGTTCTAATACAGCACTGTTATCTCTGAAAAGGTATAGGCAGTGCTGTCGCGTAAATAGAATACTGATTACCATTCGTCACCTGAGAAAATGGTGCCTAGTCCATAAGATTCAGTGCGATCTATGGCTGCGTAATTAGAGTAATGAGTGCTTAAATATGTGCTCGGAAAAGTAAGATTACAGGTTGGGTGTTGATGAGCGTTCATCCCCTCTCATCAGCTGTATTAACAGCGCCGGTATTGGGCGTGGGGCCACGGTTGGTTTGATGCTCAATATGCTGACGGATTGTGCTGTGGCGCTGGAGCGAGAGGGAGTCGGTGGTGCTGTTGCATACTGATGTTCTCTAACGGCTATTTGTGTCTTGGGTTTCTTTAAAGATTCATTTCGGCGTCTCTGTGCCGAGCTCTCTTTTAAAGTCGTAATGTTATTCATTGCAGTTGACTCATCCGTTGTGTGCCAAAGCGACTTCCACAGACTGCTGAATCATGGTGGGACGAGCCGGTGAACATTGCTGTACTTTCTACTCTTGTCTGTCCATCTCCCCCCTGAAACAACGGGAATCCAAGGTCCACAGTGCTCGTTGACGTTTACGGTTGTGCCTAAGGGACGAAGCTCACTTTATCCTTGTCTAGAGAGGAAAGTTGTGCGAAGCACAACGAAAACGAACAAATTTTTTTTTATGGTTTATTGACCATCTCCAAAACATGTTTGTTATGTTATCGTAACATCCCATGATCGTTATCCAGCCACAACAGGTGCTCTGGTGGACATACTGGGTAAAACTAGCATCCAATCAATATTTCCTATTCATTCCATCCAATACATGATCATGATCTCATCATTTACAAATTAAACCACACATTCAAATACACTGCCGATTTACAAATCCTACGAGCCCATTCCACACAGATTGTACACCACAGTTTCATTCATTGCAAATGGGGAAATATGACCTCAACATTTTCTCATAACGTCGTTAGTAGTAAGCACTAGTCCAGCACAGAAATTACATAAAATATACAATGCTGCAGAGTCTCTGACATCCATACTAAATATTGAGCAGCCCTTTTTAAGTCAGGGACCTAAAAATACAGCATCGTATCCCCCTTTCAGTTTGAATATGTTGTGCTTGGTTTCATGGTTAGTGCTTTCCCCTCTAGAAGGCTAGGTGAGCCACTGGATGGCTCTATGGAAGAAAAATTAAGAGTGTATCCAATGTGGAAGAACTCATACCTTTCATTTATCTGAGGTATTATCAACCCCTAATCATATAATAGATAAAGACCAGAGAGACCAACATAGCACCATTTGAAGAATACAAGAAGAAACATGAGGGATATTAAGTAAAGATAAGTTTTCTTTTGTATCGTATTTCAGAGGTGAAGAGATGGGATGTTTCCTTAGAGCCAACTGTGACTAAATACCCAGGTGTTCTTGTTACACCAAAGGTTCAGCTTCCCATCTTTTTTTTCTATTGACAGCAAGGAACATCTGTTTCATAGATTTACAAAGGCCAAAAAAAAAAAAATTGCACGAAGTCACGCTGCCGCCATCTTGATGTAAGATTAGCTGCCAACAGACCTTCCTCCCCACTGGAAACAAAGCTAAGCATCTAATCTGTTATTCCCTTAAATTCAACAGTGAACACAGTTCAACCATCCATGTACAAGCCAAATACAGTACAATCATGATTTGTGCAAATAATGACAAAAACAGGATATTACCAATTTATTTAAAAAAAGTGATAGATTTATGTCAATATTGTACTTGTGCCACTCCTTTGCACCTGACCATGTCCTTTAAGTGCTTGATGGTGCCCAGACAGTGTACGTCGCTGTACACTAAATAATGGCTTCCAGAGTGATGTTTACAGTAAGTCAATAAACAGAGGAGAGATCTAGACTTGATCTAAAAAGCTCCATACAAAGACTTGCTCTGGAGGTTAGTCTTCTTCCCTCATCTTTTCTTTTCTTTGCTCTTTCTCTCTGTTGTTCCTGCTGTTCTGGAATCTGCTGGACACCATCTAGAGATGTGTGCATGAGTCAGCCCCTAAAGAGCTTTCTCCTCTGAAGGAGGAAAAGGAGGAAGAGGAAGAGAGGATGAGGAGAGGAGGGATGCAATACACGAGGAAAGGGCCGAGACTTGACTCACCTGCAAGTCCTGCCCTCTCCCTCTCCTTCTCCCTCTCTCTCTCTTTCTCTCTCCCCATCTGTGCCCAAGGCTGAAGCTGCCGCCACTAGCCAGCGGGGGGGCTGGCCGTCTCACTTCTCGGTGAGTGACAGCTGGATGATGCGCTGGAGCTCCTCCTCTTCCTGTCGCTGGCGTAGCTCGGCCTCCTCCTGCTCACGTGCCGACAGCTCCATGGCCAGACGCAGCTGCTCATCATAGCTCTGTGAAGGCTTACAGGGTGGGGTGCAGCGCCGTGGGCTGGCCTGGGCACAAGGCTTGTGCTGGGGTGTCCTACACAACAGAGGGATAGAGATGAAGATAGAGAGAGAGAGAGAGAGGGAAGAAGGGTAGAATATGAGGAGACAGAGAAGGGAGAAAGAGGATAGGAATTGGGTTCAACAAAAACAACACCAAAAAAAAACTGAAAAGTACGAATACGAGACAAGAGAGAGAGAGAGAGAGAGAGAAAGGAGGCATTTCCAACCCAAGAGGACAAAAAGCTAAAGTGCACAGGAAGCTTTGGAGTGACCATAAAATATAATGGACAGGTTTTGAAGAGTGCCAACAGGGAATACCAGCTTCATCTGTAGATGAGCTGAGACAGCTGGATGTACTGAGGCTACAGAGAGTGTAATAGACTGCAGGAAACTGCACACAGCGAGCAAACAGTGGAAGACAGAGCAAGCCTAAGGAGTCAGTGCAGGGCTTGATCCGGAGGGAAATTAGGAGTTTTGGCGGTGCAGAGAGGAGAGTCAGCACAAACAGTACTGGTCTTGGCGGTGAAGTAGGGTGGGGATAGGGGGTGGCGGCGGGGGTGACCCCTGTGTCAATAGTTACATTGTGTGGAGTGCATGCAGGATTTGCCCTTCCTGCCATGTATGCGGGGAAATCGGGACCGCCGAGTCAATTCGGGGAGTGAGGTACTGACTGCGGACCTTTCCACGCGGCCTGGGTCGCAGGAGAGCGGGTGCGTGCCGGGCTTGCTGTTTGTCAAAGCCTCCCATATGGTCACCTGAAGGAAGGGAGAGGAAGAGGGAGAGGCAAAGAGATAGATGGGGAGAGAGAGAGAGAGAGAGAGAGAGAGATGGAGAGAGGGAAGGAGGGCAGAAAAGAGGAGTACAAACAGGGAGAGATGTATGACTTTTCTGGCTGGATTTATGTAGCTTTGCCAGAGAAACACAGATCACAAGTCGACTCCGTCTCTGCATTTTTGTTTGAAAAGCAATGGAGCACTGGTGCCACAACTAGTGGTCATCTAAGCAACAGTTCTTGCCCTACAGACCAGGATTTGGAAAAGCACTGAACACACAGCCTTCTGCTGATTTTACTCTCTATGACCTAATCACACTGCACAGCATTACTATCCACACTATCCACAGCATTAAGCCACAGTGGTGATAATGTCAGAAGCTTCCTTATAGAATGTATGATGTACAGTATATGTATGTATTTAAAGAAAGATGCAATCAAAGGAATGCATCAGCTCAACATGAACTGTCAAATCTAAATCACACATATATGGGGCTTAACTTCACATTGATAGTCTTTCTTCCAAAATCAATGTGCTTCAGTGGCTGGTACAGAGAGAGAGGGGAGCTGACCTGGTCATATTCGGAGCCAGCCTCCAGCAGACTCTGCTGGATGGCGAACTGCAGCAGGTCGTCTTCCTCCTCCCGCATGTTCTCCCTTTGGTTCCCCCCCAGCACCGTATAGCCCGGAGGGGCATCGAACACACATGGTGAGATCTCTCCACCACGACACGAGGCTGAGATATTACACACACACACACACACACACACACACATAGGTAACAATTAACAACTGTATTAATTAAAACAAGGATCCCAGCGGTCAGCTTGTTGTCAGCCTTCTTATGATGCAACGCATGAATCATTTGACTGCAAGTATGAGTGATGGGAAGCCCATGCTGAGCTGACTGAATATAAGTAATGCACACAGTCTAATGCACTCCTGCTTAATTGCTTTGGCTTCTTGGTGGGTGAGATAACAGATGCACACTGCCACTCCATCTGTTACAACAACACAAAAAAACACAACTATGGTAATAAGGGGCCTATATTACAAAATAAAGGTCAACATGTGCTGAGTGTCATTACTGTCAGCTGGCTTGGTAAACCCAGACAACTATATCTGAGTGTTAGCAATGTCATGACAACAGTGATCGACTCCATGGTTTCCCAGTGTAGCTATGGGTGTGTTCACATCAAAGGGGTGGGTGTTGGCAGTGGATGATCACAGAGGACCACATTTTTTACTCAGTACAAACAAACCATAATCCTTGACAAACAGATATGAGACTGTGCACTCTGTGATACAGGCTAAAGGGCTAAAGTTACTGCAGTCAAAGCCAGGAAGGCAGTCAATAAAATATTGACACCTCTGTGGAAGTGCCAGTAAACTGCCTTATCAATATCACTGCCATGTCATCCACGGATGAGCAAATCGGACTGTAATAACAATGGCTAAATCCGCTAATGAGATGGTGTAGATGTCCCCTACAGGAGACTGTTTGTCCATTTCTGTAAACTCTTGACCTTCCAAGAAGAGCTCCTCTATCAGCTATAGCTTTCCATGCCCGAGGGTCCAAAGAGTTTTTTCCAGAATAATGATGGAGGTCTCTGGGAGACTTGATTGAATTGTGTTGCATTTTGATCTGTTACTTTGAAACATAATTAGCAGAATTCACAACACAGAATTCACATAAATAGAGGTAAAATAAGTTAATGTGAAAAATGAACCACCATCATCAGACAGTTAAACCTGAACTTTATCTTGTTGACCCCAAAATCTTCCTTTATAAAAAAACAAAGGCACCATATTTGACAGTATCTGATATAGAGTAAACACATGCAGTCAAAAGCATTGTACCCAGGTTAGAACCAGAGAAACAAAACTGAATCAGTAACAACTGGGTGACAGACAAGAATATGGGCATCTCACTGGTGGAGCTGGAGCTGGACACACTGGAGCAGTCGCTCCCTGGGGACGGAGTGTCAGTCCTGAGGCCGTCCTTCTGGCCCTCGGGCTCGGCCTCGGCTCGGCTCGCCACTGCCGCGTCCTCGCAGCCGTTCAGATTCCCGAAGGTGATGCGTGCATTCAGGATGTGGTAGATGGGGATCTCTGGAGAGGGGAGGAGTGGAGGTGCGTCATGGCAACACAGGGCACACAGTGTCCTCAAGTACACACACTCCCACGCTCACACATGAAAACACGCTCGAAAACAAGCACAGAGACGGACGATCAACACACACACACACACTGTGCATACATACACCGTTTCATACATACATGACGTTTTCAACATGCACAAAGACACTTACGACAGATAGAATATTCAAATACCCTTGTACGCACACACATACACACACATGCACACACACACAATTCAAATCGTCTCTCACCGATCTTTACAGGGAAGCCGGGTGGGAGGCGGAGGGTGATGAAGTCCCTAAGCTTGGCGAAGAGGGCGTTGGAGATGGCCATCAGGTCAATGATGGGAGCCACCTGGTCTGCCAAGGACAGAGGGTGGGATTCACAAAGCCACAGCTTTGCCTTAAACCTGGGGGAACATCGCCAGATC
Source organism: Nematalosa erebi (assembly GCA_036025975.1). NCBI lineage: Eukaryota > Metazoa > Chordata > Actinopteri > Clupeiformes > Clupeidae > Nematalosa > Nematalosa erebi. The sequence goes on from JAVQKI010124643.1 coordinate 7,171, forward strand.
ACACAAACGCACACAAACAAACAAACTCACACACACTTACACTAATCACAAACACACACACACTCAAAAATACTAGATTTAATAACTCATGACACAAACGCACATAGATATACAAGCATACACACAAACAACATAGTAACTCTTTCACGGCAAAACACAAAAACATATACATATATAGTAACTCTTTACATACACAACACATGACTCATACACAAAGTAGCCCATAAAGAACACCTGATAAAAGCACACACAAACAAGCACACACTAAGACTTGACACAGACATAAAGCAACACTTGTGTGAGCATGGAAATCAATGTAATGTATTGATGGGTGGCAGATGCCATCTGTGCAGACTCTCACCTCTGTGTCTTGGTGGTAAGGTGGCAGGGGTGTCCGATGTCCCTCTGGCCCAGGGGCAGGCTGGGACTGAAGTACTCCTCGGCAGTCAGCGCCGTGGGGTTGGTCACCGAGCACGTCATCTGAGTGACCAGGTTCTGCTGCTGCGAGAAACAAGCACAAACACTTCCAACAAAACCACCCATCAATACTTTAAATAGGCGCAAGCTGAAGAGAGTGGTGGTGGTGGTGGTGGTGGTGGTGGTGGTGGCGGCGGCGGTGGTTGGAGGGGTGGGCTGTGTGGGGTGCGGGTTGCTGTTATGCGTTTGTTTCTTGTAGTCTGGCTCCCATAAATATTGACAGCAGGGAGAACTAGTGGTGATTCACTAGGTTTAACGAGCACATTAAGCAGCGGTGAAATGAGGCGGGAGGCGAGATGGAGGAGTGGGGGCTTGTGTCCACTCACCCCGTTGTTAGGGCCCATGTGCTGCTCGGCGATGCCCAGGAAGGACTGCAGAGGCGTCTTACCGCCTGAGGGAAGGGAGGGAAGGGGGGGAAAAAAGACAACAGGGGAGAGTGGCCATCACTGAGAGGAATAAACACACACACACACACACACACCAATCTATCTAACCAGAGGCACAGGCACCTGGCTGTTCTCTCAGCCACTGAGGATATCTGATGACAACTTTAGATTTTGAAGGCCAGACTTTATGTGGATCTAACTTCAACCAACGACAGAACTTTGGAGGGCAATCCATGAGGGACTGAATGCAGAAAACTGCCTGGCAAACAGTGAGAGAGAGAGAGGGAGAGAAAGAGAGAGAGAGCAAAAGAGAGTTGGAGATATAAATACAGTGAGTGAGAAGCAACAGAGAGAACACAGGAGAGTTGGAGAGAGAGAGAGAGAGAGAGAGAGAGAAAGAGAGAGACTGGGAAAGACAGTGGCGAGTGTTTGAGGAGTGCTACTCAGATGTGTGTGTGTGTGTGTGTGTGTGTGTGTGTGTGTGTGTGTGTGTGTGTGTGGCGCAGAGCAGACTTCACAGACGACTGCAATGTTTGCCCGGGGCCATGAGTTGGTGCTGCTGGGTAGCTATCAGACGGAGGAGGAGAGAGGAGAGCGTGAGCGCTTGGCTCACCAGCTGAGGCACAGCCTTCAAGGGAGCAGCCATTTATGCGCATATGGTCTCACTGTACTTTTATCACTGATGAAATAACATTTGCAAATGAGGGCGTATGAGAGAAAGCAATCCAGTCCATTTATAATGGTCCATATATAGCAACTACTCACAAACATTACAGTAATAGCATTCATCGTTTTATTACACAAGGTAGTAAAGAGTGACTTGCAGGGAGAGAGAATAGACAGCATGGCTTTGAATGGAAATGTGAGTGTGTGTTGGGGATGGGGGGGGGGGGGGGGGGCGGGTACCGTTGGGTTTGACTTTGTGCGGTTCACTGAGGTGGTCTGTTCGGGTCCGGGTGATCAGCTCCACGTTCGAAGCTGCGTAGACCTGTCTCACACACACACACACACACACCCACACACACAGAGTAGCTGCAATGCAATCTCTGTTTGACATTTTTATTTATTTTTTTCCATCTGAATAATGCAGCAGTGCCTCCTGATGGTGAGCTATGCCTTTAAGAGTAGGTGATGTCACCGTGCAGAGGGGAAAAGCTATTATTCCACCTGTCTGACACTCCCACTCTTCCTCTCCTGTGTGACTGATGACTGTTATGAACGATGTCACTGAGAGCCACGGCTAAGGTTTTGCTCCGCTTTCTAGACAGCTGTTCGGGTCGGGCTATAGAGACAGCAATTAAAATCAAATGTAGAGTCATAATGTGACAGACAAAATGTCTGATCTTTTTATCTGTCTCACTTGAGGAACAAACATGTCTTAGAATCAGCCTCTGACTGATAATGTGAGTTGTTTGTTGTTGTTTTTTTTTTTCCTTTCTCAACAATGTTCTATTTATTTCACATATGGAGGAGATCTTTTGATGTTCATAACTTGTTTGATCATTGCTGCGCTTTGAGGCGCTTTTGTCACTGGCACTGTACCATCCACTACCTGTTCAAAACAGCCACCTCAAAGAGAGTGTGTGAGTTAAGCCTACACAAACACACTCATATGTAAACTCTCTCTCTATCTCTATCTCTCTCTCTCACACACACACACACAAGCACAAACACAGGAGCATACATGCACACACATTCACAAACACACACACACACACACACATTAACAAACACACAAGCCAACACAAACACACACCTACCACGTACCTTTGCCTCATACCCATTCACCACCTCTGTCTTCTCACTGCGCCAGCCCAAGATGCCCGTCTTGTTTCTGTGGAGGGGGAGCCAGACACACACAGAGTGAGCGAGGTGATGGCACAGAGGTTTGAGGTTAGTGCTTCCAACGCCTCAGCCAAGAGGGAGATGTCTCTCACTGGCACTGCTATGATGTATGCAAATAATAAAATCATTTGCAAGGGACATTTTGGCCTCAGCTCAAACAAGTTCATCTCACTGTAGAGTTGAGCTTAGACGGCACTATTTTTCACTGGTGCTTTTTTTCTGCATGAACTCTGAATCAATTCAGTATAGACTGGGATATTTTGCCCTAAGGATTTTCCTTGCTCATTTTCACCAAACTAAAAGTTTTACTTAAAACCCCTTAATAGAAGA
>JAVQKI010124659.1:0-14288 GCA_036025975.1 Nematalosa erebi
TTTCTTGTCAGTCTTGAGGTAAATTAAATAGTTTTCTATGTTTTCAACATGTTTTACAAAGTATACACGATAGATATAGTATACATCTTTTTGCTCCTGGTGTAACTGAAAAAGTGTGCTGTACCATTGTCACTGTGTTTCCTTGTGAGTTCTGCTCTGCTGCTGCGGGCTGCCACCTCCTCAGGTACCTGGGCCAGGTCTCCACTGCTCTGAGAATACATGTTCAATACAACATTATTCAATACAGTACTATGCAGCCACCATTTAGTGGAAATATTCAGCGTGAATCATTCATTAGCCCTGTAGTCCGGGGTCACCGAGTGCTATCTGAAGGAAGAACAACCAGAAAATGTGTTATAATATTGACCATACTGATAATATTCTCAACTTTTTTTTCTCCTGCAGCACTCGGGGACCTCAAACCAACAGGGCTAAGGATAGATTCACAAAAGGTTTCTTCTTTAACACATATACATAATGTGGTCACCATTCAATGCATGCATAATGTTGAACACATAAAAGATACATTTATCATTTATAAATGTATCAACATACTCGTGATGTTATGTCTTCCAGAAAGAATACTTATATAGTATAATAATAATTCATTCAATATCTATTTTCTTTCTCTTTCTCTTTCATTCTTCATTTCAGAGAGCAGAGAGTGAGAGAAGGCCAGAGAGAGAGAGAGAGAGAGAGTGAGTGAAAGAGACAGAAACCTTTCGCATAGATCTCCTCCGCAAGACCTCTGGACACCACACTGAGCCCCATGAATGATTTAGAACCACCAAGTTTCCTCAGCGAGCCAAACAGTGACACTTGATAAACCACAAATGGCCCACCAAGCTTCCCTTTCCCGATCAACTGCAGGCAACAGACACAGGATACCAAAAAGAAGCACACGGGCAGCTTGTTTATGTCTCTCGTACTGTTTATTGGTGTTATCTGCTTCCAGCGAAGCTTTAGAGCTGCAGCGTATTTTTATGTTTCAGGGACTGAAATCCACCCACAGGCCTCCATGTGCACTGTCTTCATCGCCCCTTCAGGTTTCTTTTCCTTTATTGGTCACATTTGAGCTGTAGTTAACAGTGGTATCTGCTGTATGCCATCTGCTATATCTGGACCTGTTTTTAATTGCTGGGAGAGCAGACAGATCAAGATGGCACCATTTCATATCCAAGCTAAACAAGTGTGTAAGAGTTGAATAGAGAGAAAAAAGGGGGAATATTCTAATTTGAGTTTGGTCTCAGAGCCTGACAGTCCCCAAGTGAGTCAGTACCATTGTGTGTTGTGTTTGCATTGTGTGTTCATCTGTCTTTGTAAACAGTACGTTCATGCTTGTTTATTTGCTCAAGTTGATGGAAGTCATCATCCCCCTGTGAGTCAAACCTTCACATTTCCTTCACTGAGTTTGTCTTCTTTGTCAGCGGCATTGGTCTTTAAAATGGTAAATGCCTAGATACGACTGCATCACACCAATCAATAGGTGCTCCCTCTGTATTTTTCTCCAAGAATGCTTTTTATATTTCATATTTTTTTTTCAGATGCGTAACGACACATGGGTAGGATTTCACATTTTAAGAGCTGTGTGTCATTAGGTACAGAAAAATCGATCTTCCCTCAGACAATGAGGCTGATCTTTGTAACCATGGTGCCAACAGTACATTTTCCCATGAGCCTTCCATTCCAGTGAGTTATGCACTAGTGATTAATTATGCCCTGCAAATCAGCTCTTCATCTGATGGATAAATATTCCCTGTATCCATTTGTCAATCCTTGACCTCTCAAGGCTAAATGCCAAGACCATTCTGTGTCTTTCCTTCTCTCTCTCTCTCTCTCTCTCTCTCTCTCTCTCTCTGTATTCATAAGTATCAGTCTCAGTCTCTCACTCTCTTTCTGTCACACTAACACACTCACTTGTTCTTGTGTTCATAAACACACAGATACATGCACACACTCACGAACACAAACACCATCATTTTTTGTCAGCTGGCAAGAGGAAAGAGCCCTCCTTTGTGACACCAGAGCTATTTAAATGTGGCCTTGCAATGCTATGAGAGGAGCTGTGACAGTTAAAAACAAGCCTGTCACAAACTAAGAAAACCCCTGAGGCCTGCCCGTGACCACCAGTGCTTCATTTGGTGGCAGCTTGCTTACTGAGTGTCTGTGTGGTGACTCGGAGCCGCTGGTCCGCTTGGCCCTCTGGGCCAGAGACGTCCCAAAGCGCAGGGCCTCGTACACCGGGTCCACTTTACTGCCACAGGCTGTCATTAAAAAGAAAGAGACAGAGAAATTGCCTGGTTAGCAGTTAGTGGTTAGTTCAGAGATAGTGTGCACACCCCCTGGTCCGCTGGTGTTATGATGGCTGAAGAATATCTACTTACTCACCAATGGGCATGACCTCTTTGATGCAGCCAAACTGCTCCTGAATTAGGAGAGGGGAGCTGTAATATCGCCGGAAGCCCTTTGGCTGGACAGAGAGAGAGAGAGAGGGAGAGAGAGAGAGAGGGAGAGAGAGAGAGAGAGAGAGAGAGAGACATGAGAGGAAAAGTGACAGAGGATCAATAACACAATGGGAGATGGCTCTCTTTATCTGGGTTTAAAGGGAAAGAGCAGCATGAGTTTATTTGTGTTGATGAGGCCATATAAAAATCACACAGACACCATCAAACCCACTTAGGTTCCTCCAAGTACAGATCTATTTATCCACTAACTTTAGATTTTCAGTTCTTCACTATTAATTCTATTAACTATATTGTCTGACTCTTCCAACATGCCTCTGTATGTTGTGTTTTTAAAATATGGCGCCCAGGAAAGAGCTTTACACTAAAGAGTTTAAGCAATGTTCACTACAAACCACAATGTCCTCATGCAACAGATGTCAGGCAGTTGCCTAGAGAGTACAGTATTAATACTAAAGCAACATTTTAAACAAATAAATGGTAACTTATTTCTCAGGTGGTAACAAGTACTGTTCATTTATGCATCCCGAATAAAATGAAAAGCAACTGTAAAAAAATGCTCACGGAAAGAGCCATATATAGGTCAGTGATGCTGCTCTTTTGAGTATCACTACAGCACTGTAACAAGTACCATAACTGCTTTGTTTATGTTTTGTTTGGTTAATGGAGAGAGCTGAGCAATCAGCATCTCTAATTTGTTTTGATTAATCTTTCATTGGCTGCGACTCCAAATGAGCAGGGAGCCATAATAAGCTCCACTCGAGATGCAGAAGTACCTCTTGAGTCTTGCACAATGTCACAATTTACATGCAGGTTAATTCAGGGGGAAGGTTAAAGAAGGCCCATTTATTCATGTATGCATCTGGACGCTTGTCTTACACAGACCTCTCAGAGCATGAATTTGATTAAGTTTTGTGTGTGAGTGTGTGTGTTCATTCAAGGCCATCATAAACATGTCACGGCTACTGTAAACCACAGGACGGTGGGGCTACAACAGCTGACGTCCAGCACTACGAGACATAAGGGTTAGAAACTCTGACACTGTTTGTCTAACACCAGTCCCAGTTTGCTTGCAGTGTTGACTTGCCCCACATGGCAAGGTCTCACTGGTTCTGCACACAGCCAACTGCCAAACAGAACTTTCTGGAACTGGGAAACCATACATGGCCGTGTGAAGGTCCACTAAATACAAGTCCAATGAGAAGGAACATACCGCACAACTTGTTTGTTGTGACTTTCTCCAAAAGTAGAATTTATTGCCATAGAAATATGCGGCATGTTTGAATATCAGCTGACCTCCCCACTGCTGTTTAAGCGTATTCAGACTAAACGGAGATGGACTGCTGGGTAATAAAACTAAAAAGGCAGTCAGATCCACTGATGATATGGTCTGGTTTGTACAAAAACCAAGTGAAATGTAGGAAAGTATTTGTAACATAGTGAACCATGCCAAAGGAAATAAAGCAGACTCAAAAATAAAAGGCTAGCAAGCTAAGAGAAAGCCTAAATTAGCACAGGGTCCAAAGGGATCACTTCTCTTTTAACGCTCAACCCCACGACCCCGTTTTCCACTCCTGAAAGATGAGAGTGTCTCTGAAAAGCTCATCTTTAGCTAGCAACTCTAGTCATGGAAAAATCGGAGACACAGGAAGAGACTTTCTTTAAACATCCTGTTTTGCCCACACACGCACACACACACACACACACACACACACACACACACACAGAAGAAGTGCACACAATTGGAACCTCTTGTTCAAGCTTCTCTGCATTTTGAGCAGTTGGCCCCCTTGGCAAGTCATGCCATTCCCAAGACACACACACACATGTTCACGCGACATCTGTGAAAGGCATGGGATGGGATGGGAACATTTGACTCTGAACACATGACAAAGATAACTTTGTTCCATCTTCTCATCTCTAACAATGCCCCATCCCACTGTAAGACACACACCTTCACACACACACACACACACACACACACACACACACACACACACAAACACACACACACACAGAAACCTCCACCAAGCCTATCCACTCCTTTCCCTCTCTGTTGCATGAGCTGTGTGAAGACCCCAGCACTGTCGTGACTGTCAAAATCCTCAATCCCCCAACACACATTCCTCCCTCCACATACCCAAGCACCCTCCCTTTCTCGCCCCCTGGCAACAATGATGATGGTGGTGGTGGTGGTGGTGGAGGTGGTGATTGCGGTGGAAGACGGAGAAGTGACGGTTGTGTCTCGGCAGCATTTTGACATCATCTTCCAACCCACCATGCCCCCTGATTAAAATGCGTGCTCACACTCCCACTCCCCGCGCTCAGACGGCGGGGTGGGTAGGTGGGTGTGTGGGTGGGCGGGTGGTTGGTGGTGGTGTGGGTTGGGGAACAGTGAGTGATGAATCACACAATGGGACGCACGCACTGCAATGCTTTGGCTTATTGGCTCAAAAATAACCAGTTGGAAAAACTGACTAAGGACCACTACCACTCAGATATGGGAGAATGGGAGAGAGACACAAAGTGAAAGTGAGGAGATGGAGAGGAGCCAGAGAGAAAGAAGAAGAACAGAGAAAGAAAGAGAGAGAGAGAGAGAGAGAGAGAGAGAGAGAGAGAGAGAGAGAGGGAGTGAGTGTTCTATTAAAAGTTATCTGTGCAAATTTAACCTGTGTATTCCACCACACCTGTTCCAAATGTCACTGATGGATGACAATTTTAGATATGACTTCATGTATCTGAGAGCATGTCATTGGGATGACATTTAGACTTAGACAATACAGTAATATTAATTTTAGTGTTCATGATTTATAAAATTGAATCAATGAATCATACCACAGCACGAATAACATTAGTGTCATATTTAAGCTTATTTCCCTCACTAAAATGTGAGCAATGTCATGGTCAGACATTCATTTTACACCATTTAAATTCAGACTTAAATTCAGCCTTACCAGTTTTCCCATGCATCTCTGCTGTCCGACGACACCATGCACACATTTGTGGTGGATGCTCATCTTGCAGGCTTTACAGCGTAGGCCATATTTGGCAGTGGTGCCTGTGAATGACACAAGATTGCAGAGGAGACTCGATGAGCCGCGTCAAGCTGTCAGTCAGTCAGTCTCAGCCCAGGGATTCTCCTGTCGGCTTCTGGCGCTAGTCGCGTGGCGCGCTCTGTAATGTGTGGCATGCACTGACACACTTCACTACCTGCGAGAGACATTAAAGGTGTGTGTGTGTGTGGTGTGTGTGTCTGTGTGTGTGTATACAAGTGTGTGTGTGTGTGTGTGTGTGTGTGTTTGTGTGTGTGTGTGTGTGTGTGTGTGTGGGGGGGGTGATATACACAAATAAAACTGCCTGGCAGAGATCACTGTCAAGAGTAAACTGAGACGCCCGCAGACATGTTGTGTTTTTGAGCATCAGTCTTCTAGGGACTTTCACCTTGAGGTAGGAGAGGATATCAGGACGTCAAGCCCTGGGTAATTACATCAAATATGGCAGGAGAGAAGGGCGGAAGAGTTCCCTTCCACCTCTCTCTTCCCTTCAATTCTAACTTCTGTCCTCCAAAAGTGAATTAGTGGTGGCGCCACTTAATCCAATCTACTCATGCCCTGAGACACTTTAATGGACCTTCCCTCACCTCCAAAGCCCCTTCTCCCTCTACACATCTAACCAACACACACACACACATACACACACATACACACACACACACACACACACACGCACGCACGCACACACACTCAGTCCCTTTCAGACTTACTGCACCTTGCCCACATCAGAGACATTTGAGAAAATGAAGATGAATTGACATTAATTGGTTTCGGAAATTGCACAGATGAGTAAAGGAGGGGGAGAGTCGTCTTGTTTATATGCCACACATTGCTAAAGTTGTGCGTGCGTACCGCATGTAAGATGGGTGTGTGTTGATCTGCGTTTGAGTCACTCTGTGCGTACGTGCCTGGGTGTTTGTGTGTGTCTGTGTATGGAAGGGGGCACTTTCTAATGCTAATTATGGTATTAACTCTGCACTGTGCCCCCTTTTTACGACTCTCTGTCGAAAATTAATGGGGGTTCAAGGGGTTAATTTATCGGCTGGCCCTGACACAACAGTCTATAAAATAGAATGAGGGCTTCCCTCTGCTCGACATTAGGACATTATAGGGCTGTAAATCTGAGTAATAACATTTGCAGGTAAAGGGCAGAGTTGCTCGCTGTTCCATTCTCTTTCGCCGTCAACTCCATGTCGTGCTAGCCCATGCATGACTGCATGATCATGTCACACAACACTGCGTTTAAGCTTAAAGTGTGTGTCTGGCTGCATTGAGTAGGAAGGGGGAAAAAAAACACTCCCCAGACTTCAGTCTCATTCTCATTTGTCCTCGTCTGTTGGAACTGTTTGCTTCAGGCTGCTAATTGATTAATCGAAGCTTATGTGTGCCCCTTGTGCTCTACATATCAGCAGTGAGTGTGTCCAAAAAACATTACTATATTGATCTTTAATGCATCTTTAGAGGATTTTTAAACAAAAAAAGTGCATATTTCATTTCTGAGTGGGTTGGACTGCCATTGTCCCCTCCCACATACGAAGTCTGGATTGGATGATACCAATTATACTGTATATGGGGGCTTTCATAGGTCTTACACTATTCAATTACTGTATGACAGATAAGGCTCATTTCCAGTATGGTTTTCATAGGACTATACCCTATGAGCTACTGATAAAGAAGAAACTGATCTCAAAACACGTCAGTTCTGAAATAACAGATGTTCAATGCAGTGGTGGTTACTACCAAAGTCACCGAAGCAAAACTCGCTTCGTAGTCCAGGCCTCTGGTGAGAGAGGATAAGGCGTGAAGCACAGCACAGGTCCAGCAAGCCTAGCAAATAGATTGGAACAGCACACATCGCTGCACATGTCTGAGCAGTACTATATGAGACATAAGGGTAGGAAGCAGCAGGTCCAGCATACCAGGTCCAGAATAGTTTCTGCCTTCTTGTTGCTTGACTGCCTTGGTCCCTCAGTTTCAATCACAGTGGTTCAGACAGGATGTAAAAGCACTAGACTAGGCCAAACACACAAATATCACTTTACTGGAGAGGAATCCACCACTGAGTGACAGATTAGGGCTACCCTTCTTGCTAAACAGAGATGTGATCCTTTGCTCTTAAACTTTAACAGCACCGTATTGGACAGATTTGTGGCGGCCCCATTTTCATGTTTGTATCATCCAAAAAAAAGGTAACTTAAAAATCTTTATGCTGTGAACGATCATATTAGAAAATAAATACATTGAAGATGATAATAGGGAGCCCTATTAATAACATGTAATTCCTGCATCATTGACCATGCTTATAACTTTGGGCCTAATATCCACCATCAATATTTGTACAAACACAAAGAACATGACACACTTTTCAAACCCAGTCCTTCAAGCAGAATATGTCTAATTTCACACTTCTTCAATTTCTGGCGAAAATGATCTGAGAGCAAAGTTCTGCATCATGCACAGTGTACCCTTGAGTTACCTGAGTCAGCTGAGGCAGCCTCTCCTGTCCAAACTCAACTACTGTAATCAGGAAATGAACTTGGAAACCCAAGAAAGGTGATCCTATACCTGGAGACTGGAAAGCAATGGTCATAGCAATGACCCAGCTCCAACCAACTTGTCTAACACACGACAAAAGGTAAAAGGATCCACCTGTTGAGATTTGGGTCAGGTGATGTCCACTATTTACCACTACAGGTAGTCAGTGGAGATTTAAGCTCAGTACACGTGCAGCCCAAACACGCCATGGGTGTCAAACACTGTGCCTTTAAACTAATTTTGTTTCAGAGCAAAATGTAATTTGATAGATTGAGTCAGGGAGCAAAAATATAATGTTTTAAAAAGTATTTCAAAACAGAAACTTGTTTTGCCCCAAACTGCAGTCAGTTATATCTTTTGGCAATTTGACACACACTTGAAAATGAGTCATGCAGTTTAAAAGTTTCCCCTTTGTGTACTAAGACTGCTCACAGGGAACATGAAGAAAATCTGTAAGAGTACGTTTACAAAAGGGAACTTAGGAAGACTTATGCAGCCCGAAATAGAAAGGGCTGTAAACAAACCAGAGCTTTTGGGTATCTGAGCACGACAACATCAGATAGAGCCAAGACATAGTTCTCTCTATTAGTAGCTTTTTTCCCCTCAAATGAAGTTAGGGAACATTCTGGATTGAAACTGACTCCTGGCAGTGCAGCTGGGCAGAGGAGTGAAGCCGAACAGACTTTAAGAGGAAGGATGGCTGCGGCCAGTTGCTCTCAGGGCCGTTTGCTCTCTCGGCCGCGTCGCCTCAACTGCCCATTTTTCATTTGCGCCACAGTAATGGCCTGGCCCGATGCCAGGCAACAGCCTTCCTTCAGTCCCTCTTCTCCTTTTACTTCCTCTCTCTCTTGCACCCGCTCCTTATTTTGCTCTCTGTCTCTCTTTCCCTTCTCACTACAGTGGGCATTGATTCAGCGGTGCCCTCTTCCCTGACTCGAGGCCTTTCATTTCCCGTTAGGATGACTTTCACCCCATCTGCTAACTCATTTTCCTCCCCTGCATCCAAAGACTTCAAAGGGGGAGGCTCCTGCCAGTTGTTTGGCGGCTACCTTCATCTCCGCGGAGGTCGGCACTAATAGGAACTACGTTAATGGGTAATTAAAGGAGAAAGGAGCGAGGTGCGTGCAGTATAGGGCCTGAAATTAGATGCAGCATGTGACCTATCTTTGATTATCCTTTACTGATTGCTTAAGACTTGTTGACATTAAACAACTTCCTAGGACTTTGACTTGTCGTTCTCACTGTCTTTGATAGAAGAATGGGCTTAGGTATTCTAAGGTGAAACAACTCACTCTCACACACACACACACGCGCACACACACACACACACACACACAAACACACACACTCTTTCTTCCCTGTAGGCTTTTCACTCATTTCTAAATACATTTATAAATCAAGGTGTTTGTCCACAATCAAATCAGCACACCCAGAGTATTACTCAACGTTACAATAATACATTCGAAGGTGGACGAGGATTTATAACCTGTTTGGGGCAACATAAATTACCGTCTCCCGATGTCAGACGCCGGCAGAGCCCCTGTTCTCTCACAGGTAAGAGGTAGACATTTGTGTAATGAGTCGTTTGCGGGCAGCGGCCACAATCAATAACTGGCTAGCGCGTGGCACTCCATCAGAAATGTGTTTTTATGTCCTCCCGCACCTAATCTGCGCCGCGTTTTGCCCTGTTTTCAATCAAAGTGTGTGTGTGTGTGTGTGTGAGGGGAGGGGGGGCTTAGGCATTTATGGCCAAAGCTATAGCCCTATTGTGCTGGTTATTACAATGCCTCAAAAGGTGTTTTTTTTAATAACTGCAGCTTATTTCCATCACAGTATGTGGTATGAGGGCCATTCTGAGTGGCAGCGTTCTGTCATTTATGGCACAGGGAGAGTCATGCAGCAAGCAAGAGAGAGAGAGAGAGAGAGAGAGAGAGAGAGAGAGAGAGAGAGAGAGAGAGATCCTCGCAGGGCAACTGCACAAGGAGAGTTCTCGAAGGCAGACGCCACTTTGGTATAACAAACCTCCACAGATGAGGCCACTGAAACTGAAATAGTCTGTCTCCAGTATTTTGGAAGGGAAAAGTTTCCACTTCCGCATGCCACTTTGGTGAATAATGGCTATTTTTTTTCAAGGACTTAATCCCTGTCTACTTTAAGAGTAGTGTGCTAAAGTCTTCTAATGTGGAACATGCAATAAATCATATTACTGTAGTTACCTAGTGACATCACTTTCCCAATGCCCTCCTTAACACCAACACCTAAATCCTCCTGGTCTAAGGTGGTATGAATCAGCCAATCATGAGGTCATGAAGATTGACAGTTAAATCTTTGAAGGTTCTGGTTTTAGGTTCAGAGAAGACATTGGGATTCAGCCACTGATAATTTACCAAAGTGCTATTCACTTTATTCATACTGTAGAAGACAACACATTTCATTGTGCAAAAATCCACAGCGTGGATGCATCAGCTCAAGGACAGACAGCTTCCGTTGTCCTCATACGGCCTCAGTGTGGCCAAGTTCATAGAGGCATGCGTGGTGAGGCAAAGCGGCTCTCTGGTCCGTCTCGGTGGGGGAGTCAGGAGGATGGCCGATGGGGCTTGTCGGAGACATATGTTCAGACGCAGGCCAGTTATTAATGATGGCACTGCCGGATGCATCGTCTCCAGGAATAGTGAGTTGAGAGGAATGATTCTGAGAAGTCATTCAACCTGGTTATAAAACAGCACTGACATTAATTGCACCCATTCTGTTTCATCCCTTAATTCATATGAAGGGATGCCTTTGCTGTTCTATTCCTCCATTGATCCTGGTACCTTCTAGTCCGCATGGATGTGTGTGTGGGATAACTGCAAGTGTGTAGGCTATTCCTGCTTTTCCCCTGAATTTTGTCCTGTTTATACAACATTACAGAGCTTTGGTGTAAAACAAGTGTGCACATCTTTTTGCAACTGCCAACTGGTGTTTGCTGTCAATGCAGTCAGCAATGCCGCGCTGTGAAAGCCTTTCTTTCAATTCCGTGGTGTGTTTGTGGTGGTTTGATGTTGGATATCAAAATTAATTGCCTCATAAGACTACCTCAAACAGGGTTGAAATTTGCTTTAACGTGTTTGCATTTAGCTTTGACAAGCAAGGTCTCTGCTCAAGTGGCAGAGAGGTCCAAGTTGTTTGGTGCAAGGACACGGAGTGATGACAAGTGCAATCACTACAGAAATTGCCCTGCAGGCTTGGCTTACTGTGAGTGAAATGAGATGTTAGTGAACAGGGGGCCAACGCAAAGAGAGGACTGAAGGAGAGGAAAGTTACGTCTGTCTGGAAGCGTGGAGCATAATAGCTAATTAAGAAAATGACCCTGGTGATTGTTATTGGATGCGGATCCAGCTTTTTACCAGAACTGAGGTGGGCTTTTCCTAGAACTGAGGTGAATCAATGGCATCTTATAAAATGAATCACCTCTCCGCTGTGACTGCCATGTATGACACTTCCCAATTTCTCTGTGCTTTACAGCTTCAAATTATCAAGGATTTTGGTCATGTGGTCTGACTCATGAGGTCTGTCTGTCAGACATCCTGTGTGCTTCCCCCTCTCTGTCTCTCTCTCACTCTCTCGTGTCTTTACTGCTGTGAGAAGACATCTGACTTTTATTTTCCCTCATATTGTGAGAGCATCCTGGGGGGTGGGATCATTCTCAAGAGGAGATTGTGAACAACATGTGATTATGGAACTCTTGTTTGTCATCTCCGGTATAACTGCCAGTGAAACTATGCATCATGAATGACCGTCAAACTAATCACACACACACCTGAGTCTGTTCATAGTTTGACCATGACACACACTACAGTAAGACTGCAAGGTTGGATAGTGTGCCAGGTAGATGTCTGTGTCTGTGTGTGGGTGTATGTGGAGGGTTGTGGAGGGTTGTGGGGATTCTCTGGCTCTCCCCTCCATAAATGGGCTTGTCAGCTTGAGGTAGCAGACGCTGGCTGACCCTGGGACTCTGGCAGGTGGGCATGTGGAATGGAGCAAGGCCAGGGCTCCAGCTGGGCTAATTAACGAGCCTGCGACAGCCCACCTCATCAGCCACCTCACACACACCAACACAAACACACACACACACACACACACACACACACACACACAAACACACACACACACACACACACACACACACACACACACACACACACACAAGATGGACAGAAACACACATATAGACGCACACACACTTCATTTGATTGACTGAGATAACTCAGCCACAACAATCAACCATGGTAACACTGGCATGTGTGGGAAGAGAAAGAGAAACAGAGAGAGAGAGAGAGAGAAGAAAGCAAGGTACCTGAATATAAAGAAGTAAAATCTCATTCAAAACACATTTCAAAACCAAAATGGTTCTTCGGAACAATCTAAACAGAACATCTTTTCTCAAAAGGACCCATCACCTCACAGATCCCACACATATATCTCATATGTTTCCTCTCATGGACCACAATTTAGCTCATGCACTCTAGCCGAACAGATGGTGACCAAGACCCTCATTATTCTCCCAATAGGCCCATCTTACACAACCCGACCAACATCCCACTCCCTCCTCCCCTTCTATGCTCTCCCCTGGACGGGTGCCTAGCAAGAGGGCATGTATCTGGAGCATCTGCTTAGGGACTGGCACTGATGGTGCAGATCAGTGGGATGGTAGGTCCAGTGCGGACCAGTTGACCCATTCGCCGAGGTGAGACATGCGTCTGTCACACACGTCTAGTTCAGTGATGCAGAACAGTCGCATTTTGACACAACATGACTTCAGTCTGCCCTTGTCTGTGTGTTCAACTTCTGTTCTGAAGCCTGGCAGGTTAGCGTAACGATAAAGAAGGCTAGTCAGAGCTCTTTAACCCCCATGAGCCAAAGATGACTTGTCAAGAGGTGGACTTAAAATAGGGCAACAAATAGCCTCCTTACCACAAATTTAACATACAGTATAAATTATAAGAGATAAATCAGTAGGGCGATTTTACATCAAAAATACTCAGCGAGAATATATTTGTGATATTTATGACTCACATGACGTAGGTGGGCCTTTTTTAATTATGAAAAGTTTCAAATTGACTGTACGCAGCAAATGCAGCAAATGCATGTCAGTAAAAGGAGCAATAGTTTCAAATCTCTACAAAGAAGTTGAAGTGACAAGAGGCTCTTACCTACAATCATGTGATTGCAAATATCACAGAAAGTGGGCTTCTTGAAGATGTACTCAATGAAGCAGTGGCCGGTGGGGTCCACCATCGGTTGCTGAGCGGTGAACATGGGTGGACAGATGGCGATAGGGGCCGGGCATGGCATGAAAGGGGGCAAGACCGGACAGGGGGGTGGTGCTGGGGTGGCTGGGGCTACCCCACAGGCGCTCAGTTGGCCTGTGCTGCTGCTGACATCCAACTGGAAGTTGATGTCGCCACCAGGCCGCTGGAAGAAGTTGTCAGCGCTCTTGCTGCGAAGGCTCTTGGTCTTGAAGGACAGTGAGCGCTTCAGTTTCTGTAGCTTTATAAAACAATCAGCCGAAATGCAGAAAAGAGAAGGTGGGTAGATAAAAGACATGTGAAGAGAAGAGAAGAGAAAAGAAGAGAAGAGAAGAGAAGCGAAGAGAAGAGAGTGATAAACAATAGATTACAATAGAGCAATAAAATAAGCAATATAGTATAACAACCACCACAGGCTTTGTGACATAAATCATTAATGGCACGACTGGCTTACAAGAGATAGACCATTCCAGTCATCAGATTATTTCGTATAAATCTACAAATAGGTCATCTGATGTCAATTGCTTAAATCAACTCACAGTGACTGTCAAGAACAAAATTTCATTGGTATCCAGCCAAGAGGACTAATTTGATTTTCTCAGTGATAGACTAGGCTTGGGAAATCTCCATCTCACCAGGGGGCGATTTCATATTCCCTCACAGCGACCTGAGAGATGTCTCCTGTACCGTTCCAATTTATTTCAGTGTCATTTAGCCGACATCGAGAGACCAAGCTGGCAGGGAGATGAGCTTGTGTTCCATTTCAAAAGTGAACTCAGTAATGTGTCCATTGAATGAGCATAAATAGGCACTGGGGTTCATCTAAATCACATAACCAATGAGGAGAGTGTATAAATTGTATTTGTTTCTCTGCTGGTAGAGTTCCCAAATTGGAATTTGTGAATTTTTTTTGGTGTATTTTCTGTTCTGTATATGTAGCTGTCTGTACA
>JAVQKI010124758.1:0-19459 GCA_036025975.1 Nematalosa erebi
TGCAGTCATAACTCATAGCAGACCAAGACTCATTACTCTGAGTAGGACCATTGCCATTACAGAGTGCTTACAATTACATAGTAATCTAGATTATCTAGACATTCCTCACTGTGATGTGAGTATTTTAAACCTTTTAGAACTTTGAGTCTGCATGAGCAAACGCCGCAAAACTTTTAATATGACATCCTTCCCCTCACAGGGGTGGCTGGGTGAGGTTAAGACAGTTAGAAAAGAATTACATTCACAGTCTACAAATCTCAGTCTACATGTGTGTTTGTTGTGGATCTGATGTTGCTGGCTGGACACATGTGCCAATCCTGTATAGACATCTGTGCTTCAGAATGACCCATTTGACCTGGTCCAGTCTGTAATGGTTTGAGAGGTATGAGTCAATGAATGATTATGATACTGCTGCTTAGTCAATGAGTCTCTGATGGAAAGCCCTGCTGTAGTTTAACATTCCCACATTACTCCCTGTTATGAGTCTTTCTCAAGGAGCATTCGCACACCATTTTCTCATTCTATCACAAGAGCCTCTCTCAAAGAGGCTTAAGATAACCATTTTCACAATCACAAATGACTCTCTTGCAGGAGTCTTCTTCCAGGAGCCTTCACATACCATATTCACACATTACTCTCTTTTAAGAGGCTCTCTCAAGAAGCCTTCACTTGCTACTCTGTATATTGTCAGAACCCCCTAGGGCAACATTCACACGCTTTTCAAGGCCCCCTCTGCTACCACATTCATTGATATTGACTACTTTGCGACTTGTGGTACTACAATCCATATTGTTATTCTCTAGTGAGTCCTTATTCAGTCCTTTGTGAAGGAGCCGCCTGGTGCCATAATCTGTATTACTCTCTGGCGTGTCCTTTCTTGGATGTCCACTCATGCAACATTCATACCGTGGTGCCATATAAATCTCTTGTCAAGAGCCCACTGGTGCCACAGTCATATGTACAGTACTCACAGATAAGACCTTCATAGATTTGTTGAGATTTGAGAAAATGGGTATGTATATATCTTATAATAATAATAGGTCTCTGCAATTAATCCTATCGTGAATTAGTGAAACACACACACAGCACACAGTGAAGTACACACTAACCCGGAGCAGTTGGCTGCCTGCTGTAGCAGTGAGTGGTTAGATGCCTTGCTCAAGGGCACTTCAGCTATGGTTCACTGCACTGTAAAAAAGAAAAAGTACAGTTTACTTGAAAAATTGGTGGAAACTCGTTGCCTCAAACAACTTAAGTTCTTTCTGAAGTAAGCACTACTTGAAAGAGACTAGTTACATTTACTTAACTTATTTGAAGCAACATTTTGCATCAATTTTTCAAGTAAACTGAGATTTTTATTTTTCACAGCGAAGTAAGCATTACTCATTGTTTTTTACAGTGTGGTTGGGGTTCGGACCGACAACCCGACAAGCCCGTAGCCCTATCAAGTAGGACATGGCTGCCCCACATCTTGCCTTCCAGTGTGTGTTTACTGTGCCCATGTGAGCTTGGAAAGACCACAACAGCTCCCTTTGACATGTTACTTGAACATAAATGTGTAGAGCTCAACTGGAGTACTCTTTCTCATTGTGTGTGTATTAGTGTGCGTGTGTGTGTATATGTGTGTGTGTGTGTGTGTGTGTGTGTTTCCAGCTCTCGTCATTCCCTGCTATCACTGTTACAGTGCTGAGAGAGCTTCTTGTGTGGTGGGCAGAGAGAGAAAGATGAAGAGACAGAGAGAGAGAGATCCATTACTCTTCCCCTCTCGTGTTAGAGCAGACTTGGCATTGTGTCCCATCTCGCTATGGCACGGCATGCGTTAGGGCTGGTGTACTGTATGTGTGTGTGTGTGTGTGTGTGTGTGTGTGTGTGTGTGTTACAGCACTGGAGGCCATTTCCTTAATTTGTTTTATGGACTACTGCCTAATTATGATTATGAAGATGTGACGCATGCTGGAAAGGGGAGTGCCTTCCTGCCCTCCAGGAGGACTGGCTGCCTGTTTGGTCCTAATGGCCTCTGCAGAGGGATGCGCTGTTACCATCATCATATCCAGCATTATGGCCCGGCATTACTGCTAAAAATAACTTGAGTGTGTGTGTCTGTGTGTGTATGTGTGTGTGTGTGTGTGTGATTTTCCTACAATCTGCTGTCTAATTGAGTTAGTGGCGTTTGGTTTGACGGCATCCTGCTCCCTGGGGACTGTGTGAGGTGTGTGGGGATGCTATCTGCTATTTGCTCCCCTCTGAGACCATCAACAGAGCTCATCAGGTGCACCCCTCCTGAGGTGGGACAGTAGTCTGTGTGTGTGTGCGTGTGTGTGTGTGGGGGGGGGATTGTGTGTGTGTGTATTACTGATGGAGTAATCTGAGTCCAAATAGACCGACCGCTGGTGCTGCAGTCTGAGTCAGGCTAGTCACATTTCAGCGCCAGCCAGTCTGTGGCCAGTGGTTTCAAGAGTTGACTCTGGTTGTTAGGATGCCCATGGTGATTATGGGGAGCAGTAGCTTCAGTAGCGAAGCAGCTAGTTTCACCACATTTCTGAGTAGAATAGATAGTCTTTATTGTCCCATAGGGATATTCTTTTTCACACATATTCATTCCTATTCCAGAGGCAAAGTAATCAGGAACATGTATACATACACCATCATACATATGACATATAACATATAACATATAGCATCCACCACCACCACCATCCCCTCCCTCCACACCCACACTTCCCTTATCAACACAAAGCAAGTAACAGTGACATGAGCCTCTCATTAACATGACATGAAATGTATCATGAATATAAATGACACTTCATCGATGTTTATGATTGTTGTCATTAAGTGTGTCATGTGTCATGTCATGCTAATGGAGACACCTTCAAATAAAGCGTTACCACAAAAATAAAGCAATGCACTAAATACTTACTGGAATACAGGAGCTATTTCTGATGCAGGGCATAAGGCATGATGCAAAGCAGACCTTGGCTGATTTTGGGTAATGAGCATGATACAGAGATGCGAATATGTGTTCTCATGGCATATGGCCCCCAAGTTGAGAGATCATCTAATGGTGTTCATTTAGAGGAACCCTTCTTATGACCTTTCCCTATGCTCTCCCAACCTCCCCGAGTCCAACTCTAATTGCCCTGGCTAATTGCGAAGCGAAGACTGTCACAAAGTATCACCATAGAAACACTCCAAGAGCCAAGATCCAGCACAGTGAGAAAAGAGGTAGAATGAGCAAGTTAGATGGAGAAAATGAAGGGACTGAGAGTCAGAGAGAGAGAGAGTGATTTAAAAAAAAGAATGAATGAAAGAAAGAAAGGGTAAAAGACAGAGAGCAAGTGCAAGAGAAATGGCTTTGCTTTGTCGACCCCCGTGAACACGCCCCGCTCCCAGAGGAAAGCAATTTAACGCCTGGCTGCCCGTGGAACAGTATATCTGAATCACAAACTAACCTTAGATAAATTACAGCCGGCTACTTCACCACTCCTTATCAGGAACCCGCCGATCGGCGGCCATCACCTCGGCATAAACACTGAACCACACAACAGGGGGCAGCAGGTGGGGGGGTTAGCGCCGGGCGGTGGAGACGCTGCCGGTGTCACATCGTCACTAAGCAACGCTCCTGGAAATTCAACACAGCGGGGATCCAGGATACGGTGGGGCGGGAGAGGAGACGCCGGAGATTATTCCCACGGCGTGGTGCCGCAAACAGCCACGGCCCACTCCCAGCAGCGCCCCACAGTGCCCCTGCTCTGCGGGTGCTCTTCTCCACGCTCTCTCCCATGCGAGCACCGTGTTTTAAAGAGGCCTTACACAATCGCTGTTGAGATAATAGGGGTATGAAATTGCTGGGTGTTATGAGATAGCATCTCTACATACGTTCCAGTGAGAGAGGTGGGGTGAGCCTGATCTCTTGGTAAACACAATAACACACCTGGAGCAACGTTCCCCCTGGTCACTGAGTGTTTGCCTTACCCAGGGCTTTGTGTCCAGGGCACCTTGTCTATTTACCCTTTTTCCAGGGCTACGCTTTGGTGCCTCGCTCTCCCCCACTGCAACGCGGAGGAATTCAATTACATGGTGACTGGGGGCCTGACACGGCCCCACTTTTTGTTTCAACCGGCCCTCCGCGAGATATTAAGAGGCTCCGCGGCTGCAGCCGCTGGGGTCTAGGCTTGTTTCGCTCTCCCCCTCTTTCTCTCTCTCTCTCTCTCTCTCTGTGTCTGTCTGTCCGTTCGAAGGCCCCACACAGCGCGAGCAACGAGCCGCAAACTGGCACCAGCGGTGCAGCTACCCGACCGGGAGCCCCCCAGCCAATCAAGGCTGAATCCAGGGCAGTGGCAGTGCTTGTTAGGAAGGGCAGGAGGCCTGTGCTGGCCATGGCAGGCTGACTCCAGATCACTTGAGACCTCTGGGTGAACAAACAGGAATGAGATCCCAAACCAGAGATCAATTTATACAACACATAAACATTGCCTGCTTTCCTGTCAACTTCTAATCACATTTTACAAACCATGCTTAACACCAGTGGGCAACGTGACTGAATATATACGACACACCAGATAAGCATCAATTCCAGCGTGTTCTTATGAAGGCAACACACAACCTTATTCCACCATAGGAGCCTTTCTATACAGGCTGCCCCATAAAGCTCCTCCAGAATCGTGTTATTGTTCCCCAGGGGAGAAGGGAAGAGAACCCGGGCAAGAGCTTCCAGCATGGCTGATTGCACATGCGGCAACTGGGTGGGATATTTATCAGTCTGGACCAACTGCCACGGCTGCGCTGGTCAGTTTGCTCAAACACACACCCATATACTCCCTCTCCTTCTCTGTCTCATGCTTGGTGGGGATTTTTGCATGGCAGCGTTTTCTCACCCGTACAGTAGCCACAACATATATCTTTATTCCCCCAGGGGGCCAGCTACTGTCGTGGGTGATTGAACAGCCATTTGTCCAAAAGGAGGCCAAACCATTTAACAGCGATTCCCCTATTCTCCTTGGGGGGACTCCTACCCGATACACACACTCACACAAACACACCGACACACTAACACTGTCTCATTTACACATCCATTTAGACATACACACACATAAAAAACACACATTCACACAGAGATTCTGATTTATTTAAGAGACTGACTCACACTCACACCAGGCAAACAGTGAGAAAAGCGAAAAGAGCAACATGGCTAAATGATGAGGCGTCACGCCCACAGAGACGAACACCACGGGCTCCTAAGGGGGTTTCTGAGGGAACAAATGACAGTGTTGCCCCTGACCTCAGCAGGGTGACGGCCAGTCAAAACATTTCAAAACATATTTAACGTGTGTGTGTCTGTGTGAACCAGCGGACCAACACATGAGCTTCACGTGCCCTAAAATCCGACACAGGACACATTATGCCTTCCGGACTGGATTAGCAATTCATATCAACGCGGCCATCACATTTAGATCAAGTCCTCTTACCTTCAAACGGCTTTTGGCCCTTTCACTGACTTTCTCTTTGGCTCAACTATCAGTCCAGATCATCAAGATTGTGAATATAAGGGCAGGGGGGAAGCACACGCTTGAAAGGAAATGGAGTTTTTTATAACGTCCTTCCGCTCATTCCCTAAAGTACACATTATAATAGCAACACAAAATGATATAATCTCTGATCAGAGCAAAGTTGGCAGAGTGAGTCTGCTAATGAAGGGTTTATAAAAAACCCTCTTTGCCTCCCCAAGATCTGCAAGAAGTCAATGACAGCGGGGAAGGTCAGTCCTGCTGGGTGGGGATCCCCACTCTTAGTCTCTGCGGCAGAATTAGCATGAACAACTAAAGGCAAATCATGAACCGGGACTCCTGAGATTGGAGAGAATGAGACAGAGAGAGAGAGAAAGACACAGAGGTAGAGAGAGAGAGAGAGAGAGGACACTTCTGTAAGAGGTCTGAGGGCTGTAAGATGGCCTGAAGCCCTCCCCTCACTGAGGGAGTCTGGTCTTGAGTCCTATTCAAGAACTACCACAGACAATTTAAAGAGCCAAACATCTCTGTGCATACTCTAGGTATGTTAACACATGACTATCTCACCCAAGGTATACATACTGTAGGGTGTATCACTGAAGCGTTACTGTAAGTTTGCAACATAATAACTCTAGAGCAGTTCATTTGACTCTTGAGGAAGTGAACTGCTGCATCATACGCAACGTGAACACAATGCTTCAGAAGAGTATCCAGTGTAGCTTCCCTGTTAAGAGTAAGCTTAACCAAAGTCAAAAACAACCAAAAAATGGCATTTATGTTAGTATGCCTTAGCTGGTTGTCAAGGATTTGATAGAAAATATAAAATCTCCTTAAACTAAGTTTAACCAAAATAAAAAATATGAAACAAAAACATGAATTAGGTCATTGACAGTGACATGTCAGGATGGTGAATGTAGAATGCATTGAAGAGTAGAGCGTTAAAAATAGATGCCAGTTTTTGGTGTGTTGTGAGGAGCGAGGAATCAGCGCGTTGAAGTTTGGAAGCGCTGCGAGTGATAATGAGCCTTATTTTAAGATCGTGAGTTGGCCATGAATATTTAGCAGAGCGGCTCACTGATGAAAGACCAAAAATAAGAAGTGTGATCCATTTAATGGCTTCAGCGCTCCTCATCTCGCCTCTCCCACTCTCCAACTCCCTGAATTCACACTTACACTTACACTGTGAAATACACACACGCATATGGTAAACACATACACACACCTAAGCAAATATGCACGCACGCACACACACACACACACACACATATACTGTAACACATGAACAGATTGAGCGTGAAAGCACACACACACACACTCATAAACCAAGTAATATATAATAATTGAAGAACCCAATACATGAATATGCATGAGATCTTAGAAACATGTATTTTCAATATGGGCTAAAAACTTACATTCCCCATGTTTGAAAATGTTACAATTATTTAAGCAAAACATAGACATCTTTCAAAGTGGAAAACGTTTAGTTAAGCCCAGGATTTTGACACACAAAAACCATAAATCATTTTCAGACAGCTTACTCATTTGTGCTCAGCAAAGGGGTTGTGAAAGCAGTGAGGGACTTTTAGTTCCCTTCAAAATTCACAAAAGATCTTTGTTCACAAACAACTGGGCATCTCTGTCTTGCCCATAAATCTATAATAACAGCAAAATGACTGCTGTAAGTATGCATTAGGATGATGAATCCCTGTTCTGTGGATGAGAGGAGTTGTCTTTTTTTTCTATTATCTGCTTTTCCCCTTCTAGTGGAACAGGCCATAAAGAGGGACATTAACCCTTCTACAAGAGACTATTATAGACACAAGGGCATGTCCTAAACGGTTTATGCATTGTCAACTACTCGTATAAGCCACAGATTAAACTCCAATGTCGGGGCGCTGCAGTTATATTCCAGCAATTCATCATAATTCATCAGCTGTCTGTCAGAATGAGATCAAATTGCATTAATTACATGCTGTATGGGTTACATTTCACTCGGAGAGCACTGTGCTAGGTTCCAGTCATTGAACACTTCATGATAAATAATATTGCATTGTCATTACAAGCCGGCAAAAAAACTCCGGGAAATTAAAAGAATTTATTTTACCAGAGCAAATACTACAACTGCAGCTTGCCCACAAAAAAAGAGCTACAGCACCCAACGAAATATGTTTATGTCATACATAAACATCAAGAGTATCGCTTCGGCTCTAAAATGCTGTTGGACAAATCTAAACAAACAGGGAGAGGGAGAGAGCAAGTGCATTGGATTGAAGTTGTATACAATTTGCAATCAACAAATAAGTGTGGACTAGTGTGTGGAGTAAAATGTTTGTTGATTCAATTTGCTTTTCATGGATTATTAAAGACGTGCATAAACATATACTATTCATGAGCTGAATTTACAAGCTTGCAGAAGTAAGAATGTTGGAGTGAATCACAGAATGCTGCGGAGGCTGTGCTCCATGCTCTAGGCCTGCTGTTTTGCTTTTTTCCTTCTCAAAAACACATTTTTCCCTCCCACTTTCCAATTAGATTCATTACAATTACTTAATGAAGCCAATGCTGAAACGGATCCAGTAAACAAAAACAGAAGAATGTTAGACAAGAAACACAATAAGTAGGTTTCACAGCCAAAAACATGCTGATTTAGGATAATAAGAAGAGACCTGAAAAAAAGGACCAGATTCCTCTGAGAAATGAAAGTGTTTTGCCAGTATTTGCTTTGCTATTTAGCATGCACCGCTCACAATTAATTCCACTCCCTCGTTCCCTTCCACTGCCTCCTTCCAGCGGCCGTAAACAAATGACTTAAATGAGAGGTCCCGCATGCACACCTGAGCAAGACTCTTCTGGGGACCGCGCGTGCTGGCCACTGCGGCCACAGGAGTCCAGCGCAGTTAACGCGGCACAAACAACAACCGCCGCGCCTGCTCGCTGCCAACTTTATTTTCCCTCCTCGGCTCCTCGCAACACCCGACGCTACATCGCCCCCGCCAACCCCACCTTACTACGTGCCACCCCACCCCCGGCCCACACCGCGCCTCATCCCAACCTCAGGCCCCTCCAGCCCCTGCCTCCGCCTGCCTCCCATGAAGCCATAATGCCTGAGATTTGTCAGTGTCAATTTCACAGCTAATCTCTCTGGTCCACCAGCGGCCCTCCCATCTCTCCCCCATTAATTCCGGCCCGCCTCGGCATACTGCGGCAGGAGAGAGAGAGAGAGAGAGAGAGAGAGAGAGAGAGAGAGACTGACTGCTGCCCTGGTTGGGGATGGGGGTGGATTCCCTGATATTTCAATGGAGTCATGTAGGTAAATGCCTCCGAGACTGACACGCGGTCAACAACAGACACCGTTAATGTACTTTTACTCCAACATGGCACTACAGCAGCAGCAGAGATGGTGTGTGTGTGTGTGTGTGTGTGTGTGTGTGTGTGTGTGTGTGTGCAAGCGTTGAGCCCTGTCTGCCACTCGGGCCTATGCGCAAACAAGAGCGAGGTGCTCACAGTGAAGAGGGGATACTGTATCAGAGCATTCGTCATAAGCGAATGTTTACTGTGAAAGGCGATTTCTTTGTCATTGGCACTTAAAAGCCCATGGTGTCAGGTAAGGATCGCAAATTTTAGAAGCTCTCACAACAAACGTTTGCTGATGATACATAAGTGAATAAGACACTGGCGACACATGAGCCTCGGATCAATACATTCCCTCTGTTCCCATCCATTCGCTGAGACTGAGACCTATAGCACTGAGTAAAAACCTCAGAAAATCCATCAGTATTGACCAGGGAAGGTATTAGAGATGCACAGCGCAAACACATGATTTAACTATTCTGTTTCTCTGCCAGAGACGGTAGATCACACCCTCGCGTGCACACAAACACACTCTAGCGTACTTAACACGCTCTCGCTCGACACACAAACACTGACAAAATACACTCTCACACCCCCGACTGCTTAAAAAATGCACATTCACATGCACACACTCTGTCTTTGTCAAATGCACACTCACACACACACATAAACATACCCACACACACACACTCTTATCTCACACACTTGACTGGCGCAGTATTTCTTGATGGTGAGGTAATCCCCCCCTGGAAGATGAAAGCAGGTTATTTAAACACCAGTGCGAAGCACCCGAGTGGATTTATGTCCCAATCCGGGCGGCATCACTCAGTGGGCTGCGGGTTGATGGACGTGATGAGGGGGGTGTCCGCCTCTAATCAAGCGTGTCACACGGCGGGCCTCGCCTCGCAGACGGCGCATCAGATCGGGTCAGTTCACAACAATGACCATCTCCGCCGCAATGAGCAATCTGATACTCAGCTGTCCCCAATATCCATCACGCCTGAACTCAAGCGCACCGAGCACACGCACACCAAAACAGTCCGGGCGCCGCAAAGCTTGCTGGGAGTTCTTTGCAAGCTCAAATGTTACGTGTGAGATGAGCTGGGTCCACCCAAAACAGCCACGGGCCAGACAGCACTTTTCAGAGTAAAATACAAAATTCCATCTGTAGCCTCAGAGTGAGGGGGAGTCTTTGAAGACTTTCTGCTCTTCTATACCTGAAAAAAAAAGGCGCAAAAAGAATCCCCAATTCAAACGCTAAAAAAAAAAACATGCACGCATGCTTTCACAATCCCATCTTGTTTGACAGTGAAGGTGAATTGTTCTGGCTAACTCTAACTATTTTCAAGGAGAACCAAAGAGCATAACGTACGACGTGTTCAAATTACTCTTTGCACACTTTCAGAAGCATGAAGCAAATATTTCATAAAGGGATGATTGACAGAAGAGAAAAAAAAAACATTTCATTATTCTTTTCTGCATCAGCTGTGACCTTTCTCTTCCAGGATGGTGGTGAATCAACCTCATGCAGCACAGAGAACCAATCAGAGGTCCTCTTTTGTAACAAGGAAGCACAGCACGGCATTACAGCAGAGGAGAGACCACAATTTCAACCGCTAATATAGTGTCTCTGACCCCCGAGGAATTTCAGCGCAATTTGTATTCTCTCCCCACCAATAAACACATAATAAGAGCAGGGACTGGGGCCTAGCAGTGTTTAGTGGCCACTGAACTGTATATAATCTGAGTGTAAGCAATGCTGGTCAATGGGGGAAAGGCAGCATGTACCCGCTCAGTATTCTGCTGCCATACGTGCTCTTTTTAGATGGCAGATAAATTAACATTTCACTGTGAAAGGTCATCGCTCCTCGCACTCTTGCTGTTGTCTTCACTTGTTTTTGTTTTTTTTGGGGGGCGGGGGGGGGGGTGGGTTGGGTAAACATCACACACTGCCTCAGAGATCTTGGGAGCGCCCGTGAGCTACAGAGAGACAAAGCCGAATCAAGACGGCTTTGCATGGACGGAAAGGGATCACCATAATTATATTCATTGTTTTTGCGCGAGTTGTCAGCTCGAACACCCAGCGCTCGTCAGATTGATAGATGTGAGCGGATTGGCAGCGCACCATTAGCGTGAGACTTTATGAGCTTTTAATGTTTGATGCATGTCCTACAACGCATTCACACAGGCTTGATTAGGAGATATTTGCAGGTACATTTCATGCAATATGATCTACAGTGTACGTCTGCAATGTAATGGATTATACCGCTAAGTCTGTTTCTAGATGCACACAAAGAGGCTAAAATAAGCATAGCACAGCAGACGTAGCATTGTGGAGCACATGACACATAAACAGTGTTTGAAATAAATGAGATCCAATGACTTCTATTATTGGTCTGCAGGTGTGTAGCGTGTAGCTGTATCCGTTTGCGACATCCTGAGTAGGCAGAACCTCAGGTGTTAGTGCAAACTGACATAGAAAGAGAACAAGACCTGAGATTACTGTGGCTGTCGAAAAGAATCAATGTGTTCGTTTTAATCATAGCCTAATTCAAATATTTAGCGAAAACGCTTTTGGTTGAAAAAGCTTGTGCTTGATGCGAGAACATAATTTGTGGTGATTACTCCTGTGATTTTCCTGTCAGCAAACGTCCTAAGGACTACAAGACTTTGAGAACAACCTGACCCACATCTTTTCTTCTCTCTCTCTCTCTCCCACTCTCTCTCTCTCTCTCTTTCTCCTCCTTATGCCTCCACTTCAACACCGCACTTCAACGCTGTAATCAATTATTACAATTACCCTCGAGTGTTGACATGGGGGAGGCCCAATGTCCGCTGGCCACAGCCACCACACTGCTAATGGCCCGGGCCCAGATGCACGGAGAGAAGGTTAAGGACCGTAGGAGAGCTGACACTGCTGCTCGCTAACATGGACGAGACATAGGAGATGGCGGGTGGGATGGGGGGCTGGGGGGGTGGGGGGGTTAGAAATAGGCTGACTGACAGTCCAAGCGCTGAACCCTGCACACACTGAAGGTCAGGGTTAGCGGTTAGCCAAGGTTCGGCCCACACAGGTGGGAGAAGCCATGGCTTTGGGTGTTGTGTGTGTGTGTGTGGGTGAAAGCAGCTGAATAGAGACTTGTGTCATCAGCGGGTTGATTTGGCCACAGGCATAAAAAAGAAAAAGAGGGGTAAAAAAAAAAAAACAGCTGACCTACGCTGACCCACTTCTGTCTGATTTATGGTGGCCGCCTCGCAGTGTGCGGGACCGCGCTCCCGGGGTCATAAATCTCCCACAACCCCGGCTAATGTGGACGGGGGGCCGGGGCCTGCGCTTCTGGCGGGGACCACCGCGGCTCTCCTCCTCAGCACCTCTCCATCACTCGCAACAGCGCCAGAGCCTTGGGGAACATCGCAGACATGGAGCTGAGTGGTCATCGTTACAGCACACACACACACACACACACACACACACACACACATACATACTGTACACACATACACACATATTTACACATATTTACAAGAACAAATACAGAACACTCACACAGACACTTTCATACACACTCTTTACCATTAAAACAAAGGACACTTATACACATGCTGTCAACATGTACCTCAAACACAAGCACACAAAAACATACACATCACATGCTCACACAGATTAAGAAAAAAAATGACAAAAAAATTTACATTTAAGGTTAATGATATGCACACACCTACTCTCTCTACACAAACATTCACACATTCCACACACACACACACAAACACTTTTTACTTACATCCTCAAGCGCTCACACAGAGATGTCAGCTTAATGTCAAGAAAGAAAAGAATAGGAAGAAAGAGAGAGAGAGCAGACAAAACAGACCCAAACGAGAGGAGAGGGGGAGAGAAAGACGAGGCACTGATTGTGACTCTGGAAAGAACGAGTGAGTAGAGCCAGAAGAACGAGATCAAGAAAGAGGAATACCCCGTGAAGCAGCTAAGTATAGCGCAAAGGTCAGGAGATTCCCCACTGTTACAAATGAAGAGTGCAAAGAGGACGTCGAGAGAGAGCCAACGAGAGGGAGAAATGAGTGAGCAAACAGACAGAGCGAGAAAGAAAGACAGAAAGAAGGGAAAACATGACAGAGAGGAGAGGAAGAGAGGAGGAGAGGAACACAAAGCACAGCACGGGAAGAAGCCAAGCACGAGACAGGAAGTGTACATGTCAAAAAGAGCATGAAGCGTGAGAAAAAGAGAGAAAGAGAGAGAGAGAGAGAGAAAGAGAGGGAAAGAAAGAGAGACAGAAAGATGACAGAGACAGAGCGTGGATGAAAAAGGAGTGAGTGACAAGGTAGAGAGAGAGAAAGAGAGAGAGAGAGAGAGAGAGAGAGAGAGAGAGAGAGAGAGAGGTGAGGAGAGGATAGCATGACCGCAGAGCCAGTGGTATGTGTAATGGCCGGCCCACAGCCTCCCCTACCTGCCTGCCTGTCTCCATGCTGTGTGTCCTGTAGCACCTCAGAGCGCTCTAGAGAGAGGGAGAGAGAGAGAGAGACAGAGAGAAAGAGAGACGGCGGCTCACTCCCCCCCTTTCCCTAAATGATCTCCATGACTCACACACCGGCAGATAATTGGCTCTCAAAAAAGAGCCATAAACATTCATCAGAAAGGCAAACGCCCGCTGAAGCTTTCCTTCCACCCCTCCCAATCCAACCCACCTCACCTGCCCCCCAATCACACACACACACACACACACACACACACATATACCACCCACCTCCATCAGCCACTCCCTTTCCAATTTACCTCACCAAGGCGCCTCA
The DNA here is from genome assembly GCA_036025975.1 of Nematalosa erebi. NCBI lineage: Eukaryota > Metazoa > Chordata > Actinopteri > Clupeiformes > Clupeidae > Nematalosa > Nematalosa erebi. The sequence goes on from JAVQKI010124758.1 coordinate 13,662, forward strand.
GAATATTTCTCCAAAAAACTCCCTCTCTCTTTCTCCGCGCCACTCGTTTCCTATATTGCTTAGTTTTCCTCTAACTCACTCTCTCCCTCTCTCTCCCTCCTCATCTCTCTCTCTCCTCTCCACACTTCTGCGGTCGTCGCTGGAGCATGCTCTCCCCTGTGGCCACTGAAATTTGCTCTGACAGGAGGTCCCGGACACAACTAATTATAATGTAAGGTCATGCTTGCGAGACACGCTATTAAGGGCCACAAATTGCAAATGTGCAAATTTGAGAAAGTGAGGAGGTCCGCTGGGCCAATTCATTAGGTGATACCCTGTATGGTACCAGCCTTTTTACTGCCTGCTTCTTCAAGAGCAAGCCCGACGAAAGAAAAAAAAAAAAAAAAAAAAACGCCTGTGGAATGCAGTGGCACTAGGCGAATTGCCCTCCTCCAGCAGGGTATTTCTAAACCATAACCTTTCCCTGAGCTATGACGTATCTGACAGCTCCCACACTAGACTGGGCTGGCCCTTTATTCGCAACATATGCACCTTAATTGCATCATTGTGTCGGACTGAATGCAGCTCGAAGCTGGCAAACAAAAGAACTTTATTACACGCATCTCCATATAATGAAGACAGATGTGTCTGTCCTGTCGACTCATGTGGAGACACACTCGTATACCGCACCGACACAGTCTACGCAAGTGTTCTCACCATATGATGTGTGAACATGATGAGTTTGTTAATTGGTGCTCTTCAGTATATTGTTAGTGATGCGCCGCCCCCGTATCGACAACATCAGTGCCTGTCTGTGCTGTTTACATAATTAGTTGAATGTACATGGTGGTTACATTAGAAAGCCCTGAATCGAATCTGATTGGGTATCATTAGATTCGTGGTCCTTGTCCTCAATGATTGTTAAAAGGAGAATGCGTAATACATCTGTGCACTGTGCAATTGATAGAGAGGGAGAGGAATAAAGAGGGAGAGGGAGGAAGAGGGGGAAAAAGAGCATGTTCAAGGAAGAAGAAAAGGATGAGGTTCAAAAGGGAAAGAAAAACAGAATGGAAAACCAGACTGACGGAGAAACAGAAAGGGAAAGAAGAGAAAAGAAAAACAGACGAAAAAGACCGCCACTGCAGGTAGGGAGTCTTCAGCTCCTCGTCTGTCATGTCGACAGCGAGGACGATCACACACCCTCGTTTCCTGGCACTCAAAGCGTCTGCACATCCGCTCCCAACAGCTGCTGCTGAGGGGTGTGAGGGTGGGAGGGGGGTTGAGGTGGGTAGAAGCTGTTTAATAAGTAAGCGCTTCCGATATCCCCCTGCGACAAACACTCAGTTAGGGCTTTGTTCTTTATTCCACTGGCATCCATGCATATTTCATGCACAACTTTGCACACATCTCTTTGATTGGTGAAGACTTCTCTAAGCTGACAACCTGTCTATTACCAGCCATTACAGTCCTATATCCTCACGGTAGCCGTCACACACAATTCCCTTGTTGAGTAAAAGAAAGAAGAAAAAAAAAAAACCCTGCTTGATTATGGGATCGTCATAATGGCATTTCCATAAAGTCCTGATGTCAATAAAACAATCTAGGGCCCAGTAGGAGAAGGTGGAGTTATTTGGGTACAGGAGTGAGTTGAATGTTAGCAGTGCCTCTCTTGGGGTGTTAACAACTGCTAATTCTCAGCACTTAAGACTCCCCTCCCTGCTGGGTCTTACAGCTGGAGATGGAAGTGTAAGCCTGGCGAGCGGTGTTTTCCCCCTGCTTATGGCTGCGCTCCACACCGGGACGCCCCTTTGCTATACGTCGGAGACATTCCTTTCCCTCTGGAATGCTGTGGTACCCATAATCCAGAGAGAGAAAGAGAAAGAGAGAGAGAGAGAGAGAGAGAGAGAGAGAAAATGAGCTCTACTGGGCATGCTTGCTGCATCCCTTTCAAGTAACTGCCAATACCTCCAGCTCCCCCAGGGCTGGGGAGAGTAATGCATGGCTTTCACGCACATAAAACAGAGTGGGCTACCTTTAGTAGATATGAATGCATGTGATTACTATTCAGCGTTATTGTACACCACTGTAATAGCACACAGCTGTGCAACAATGCATTCAGGACCTTCATTATGACAATGTTCATCCACTATATGCGTGCAACAATGCATTCCGGACCTTCATTATGACAAGGTTCATCCTGTGTGTGCGTCAAACAACAAGGATAGCAGGAACAATTGAGGAAAAGGGGGATTACAAATGACTTAATTTACTATTCTGATTCTACCACAGCCTACTGAATTGCAATGAACTTAGCAGAGTAAAAATGTAATTAAAAAAAAATTAAATATCATAGCTGTGTTTATAAATTCCCATGGCCAAAGAATGGGCAAATTTTCAGACAGAGAAATCATCTCCTGTCATTTACCTTGTGTAACCCCCCACACACACACACACCACCACCACCACCACCAACCCACACAAATCACATGAGAGTGAGTCACTTCAGGCTGACGCCAGTGACAAATACATTCATGGGGACTTGATGACATAAGAAAAATCACCATTAATTTCTCTAACATGTCCCAGTTGGGTCCCGAGCAATCCCTGAGAGACACAGCAAATTAAAAGTTGAAGTGGGAGTTGATTATAATTTGCAATATTCATCACAGCAACAGTCAGCTGGTGGAGGCGCATGCCAGGTGCATATCATAAATTGAAAACACAAATATCCAGGAGATGCTCTTAATCACAAAATCGAGCTTCTCAAATATTCCAAATGTATAATTAGGCTATTAGAAGTGACAGGCGAGATGAGTAAGACCCACGTACAGGCCCCACACCACAGGTAATTACCGAAAATCAGCTACTGCCTCCATTAGCAATGCACTGAATACCAGCTCTACTGCTCTAAAGCACTGCCATGCACTCCTGGCTCTATCAACACACACACAGACACACACACACACACACACACGCATACACACAAACACGCAAAACACAGGGGTGGACTAAAGTTAAGGGATGTCGAGCAATTCTTTTGCCTCTGATGTTAGCGTAGGTGGTTGTCTTGGCATTGCCATAATGATTTCCACTCAGTGTCATCATTGTCTCCCACAGAGAAAGCTGGGCTGACATTTAAAGATTGATAATCACCTACTGTTTGAAATGGGAAAGGCCACCGTTAAAAGGGACACAGTAAATCACTCAAAGCCAGCAAACCGATCGGGCTTATAGTCTTAGCTCGTACAATGCCAGACGGAAGCCCTGCTTAATAAGTGGCGCGATGCTCATTTAAGTGAGAGCAAATCTTTCTGTCTTACCTGGCGTGAGTCAGGTTCAAATCAATTGGTTTATTCAGGTGCTGTAATACACGGAGATCGAGCTGTCTATACCACACACAAAGAGTTGGCGAGCTGTGCTCCTCTCTCTTCGAAACTTGTTTTCACTCGGAGTGACTCACTGAATGGGACAGATGGCGCTGAACCTTGCCTGATCCTCCCTCTTTCTCTCTCTCTCCTTCTCTCTCTCAATGCCCCCAAAAGAGCTCAAGCCTTCCTGCCCTCCTTCTCTCTTTGCCATTCTGAGTCCCATTCATCAGCACGGCTCAACTGTAAACGCTTTCCGATGGGGAGATCATTGCCCTAGTCCGCCTCAGAAAAACTGGGAAAGGTGCAGCAGTTATCTTTCGTTTTAGTAGTGTGTGAAAAAAAAAAGAGGTAAAAGAGGGGCGGGGGGGAGGGGGGGGGGCACGCAATTAGTGCCTTCACCAAGTCATCCCAGCAGCAGCTGAGGGGCACGTGCTTGGCACAATCAGCCGTGGCACCTTTGCTCACGGAGGAATGATTATGCTGGAGAAATGAAAGAGGGCTCCACACAGGGTCTCCAGAGCTATGGGGAAGGTTGTTCTGGAGAGCACACATTCTGTCCTGCTGGGAGGCGTCAAGCTCACGTGTGTGTGTGTGTGTGTGTGTGTGTGTGTGTGTGTAGGTGTGTGTGTGTGTGTGTGTGTGTGTGTGTCTGACAAGCAGCACCCAAGGTTTTACAAGGCCCAAAGGCTGCATGAGTGGAACTTCCAAAAGAAGGGACATGTGAGTGTGAGTGTGTGTGTGTGTGTGTGTGTGTGTGTGTGAGTGTGTGTGTGTGTGTTTGTGGAGGCAGGCTAAATAAATAACTGTGAGGAATTGTGTTGAAGGTGAATGCACTTCACCTTCCTACACTGGTTAACTTATTCAGCTGCGGTTCTTAATCCCACAAGGCAATCAGGGTGACAGACTCACGTCCAAACACATTCACAGTGGATTAAAATAGGACGGCTAATTATCATGCGCTCTCTGGCCAACAGTTTTGTGAGACTGGGTAAGTGTGTGTGTGTGTGCCTGTGTATGTGTAAATGCTCTGTGTGTATCTGTGTGTGTGTGTGTTTGTGCATGCATGCGTGCATGTGTGTGTGTATGTTTGCGCAAGCATGCATGCGTGAGTGAGTGTATGTGTGTGTGTGTGTGTGAGTGTGTGTCTACACATCTGAGTGAAGGCAGGCTGACTTACGCAAGGCATTTAATTGTCTGCTGAAGAATACGGACCCACGCTCCTTGTGTCAGGCTACATTTACGCTTTCATAAGGACCTTCATGAAAAGATAAGAGGCGGAGGATTCTCTGGAGACACAGGCTAGCACCTTGTTTACTGTACACTCTTTCTCTTGGAACTAATTGGTTTATACAAGACATTGTTCGACTTAACACAGCAAAAAAGAAACAACAATCAAATCTGCCTGGGATTACTGTGCCACACATACGGAGTACAACAGATGATTCAGGCTACAATACTGATGACAAAATCACAATATTCCCACATTCAAGTCAACTTTCTTTTAAATACTTCAGGAGAAAATATACCATCAAATTAGTGTTCATGGGAAGGTCTAACAAAAAAGCCTTTTGAACTTACTGGACTAGCCTATACCTCTGCTTTGATTTTCAAATGGGCCAGTTTGACACCCGCACTCAGCCCACTTGGAAGGGAACAAGGACGCGAGCAAGGTCAGGTGTGCTCCTGTCTTCTCCCCGCTGCCCACCAAAGAGCGGAACCCTCTGCGGATTCATTTGGGCACTGGTGCGCACTGGACAGGAGAGGAGTGAAGTGGGGCCCGTAATGAAGCTAAAATATGGTAAGGTATTCACCCACCTCGCTTGGCGCGCGCCCCTTCAACAACCACAACAATCTGGCGACGAGAGGGTTTTCATCCATCTGTGACGCTCGCGTCATTAGCACAGGGACCCCGCGTTCGTAGACAGCCTCTCCACCCCCCACACAGGCTGCAAATCGGGCTCCGGAGGTGAGAGCTGTTCCCCAGTCCCTCTCTCTTGCTGCGTAGAGGCGCACTACCGAGCTAAAACAGAGGCCCGATAGATAAGCTGAGTCTGCCCATATGGACCACCGACCGTGCCCCGGTGCTGACACAGTGTCTGTATCACCCTGCTTTCAAAACCTTGCCTCCAAAAAGCTGTTGGAATTCTTTTAGTGATTGTATGAACACTTATCTGTACTTTTGCAACATTATATGCTCTGATTAGGCTTCTGCATTGTTGTGAGCTGAAGTCTAAGTAAAAAAAGGCTGACAAACTGAGACAAAGGACTTGGCACAAAGTCTGTTGGGTGGAGTTACCTGTGACTATATTCATGACAGCTATATATATATATATATATATATAGCTATGAATTAAGAGCATTCTTGTACATTATTGAGCTTATTATTTTGTAACTGTTTAACCTTGTGGAGCATACGTATATGGTCTGCATACTGTAATAGCCTTAACTTCA